>JAPYZO010002422.1:5346-21721 GCA_030522905.1 Torymus flavipes | reverse complement strand
CGGATAAATGTTCAAAAAAATGTATATCTCACCCCGCGGCCAGGACAAATCACATCGCGCTGAATTTTCCAGGGCCCATTTACCTGCAGCCTCTCTCGTGCTCCTCCCCCTTACGCGAATGCAAATTTTTATGAACACGCGCCGCCGCATCTCGCGAAAGAGCGAAAATACAGCCTCCCTCTCTTAATCTATGCAAAGTGGCCGTGTAACGAGCGATTCTCGCCCGTGTATATATGTATGCATTCATAAGGCGCGAGTCCGAAATAAAGGCGCGCGCGCGCAATTCCTCGGAAGAGAGCGAAGCAAAGAAAAGGGATAAAACGTGTCTGTATGTATCGCTGCAGGACGGAGGTACGACGAGAACGGGAATCTGCGACAATGGTGGAGCAACGAGACGCTGCGCCACTACCACGACAAAGTCGAGTGCATTATCAAGCAGTACAGCGGCTACCATTTGCCCGAGCTCGGCAACAATTTCACGGTGAGTGTCTTCCTCTTTTTTTCCTTCTGTTTCCTCTACTTGCTCACTTTTTTCTTTCTCTCTCTCTCTCTCTCTCTCTCTCTCGTCTCTGCTCTTCTACTGGATATTGTGCTTTTGTTTTGCCCGAGCCGCCTACTTCCTTTTTTTGCGTCTGCAAGCGTTAAAGTATGCACGCGTCCTTCGGCGCGTAATCCTCCCCGGTTTTATTATTTACCGGATTTCGATACGCGCACCCGAGCGATTTGTTTCTACGGATGCAGCAGGTAGGTATATATATAATACGGGGAATTTTGTTTGTAATTAGCGAAGGTTTTCGCTGGAACGGTTGGAATTGAAACTTAGATGAATTCGAGTTTTAATCAATGGATATATTTTTAGCGTCGGGTATTTGGATATATGATTTGAACAAAGCTAATACGCGTTTACAAGCGTATAGGATTCGAGTAAACGCGATGTTTGTAAATAATTGAATTACCGTCGTGTATAAAAGGACCAGTCGGATGTAGCAGCTTCATTCATATACATAAAACGCCTGCAAATGCAAATACGCTCTGTCGCGGAAATTTAATAAAACATTATTTTACCCTACACACAACGTCAAACGCAGACATCGCGTTAAATCGGATTTTTTTAAATTTAAAGTTTTTCGAGCGTTAAAACAAAAATATATTTAATAATATATATAGATCTTCCACCCACTTCCACGAAATTTACGATAAACCGTAAAATCTTCGCCTCTACCAATTTCCACAAACTTCGCGAAGCCAGCACACCATTTTTCTTCCCCTCCATACATCTATATTCCGAAAATATAGCGGGTGCAGCCGATGAATTAATTCAATGAACCGTCGCCGTACTCCCCGAGTCCGATAAATATGCATGGCGAGTGCGCAGCCGCGCGACCCGCTGATGTCCCTTATAATTGAATTTTTCCTATCCGCCGATACATCAGCTGTGCTACTATACTGCGGTGCTCACTTGCAGGAGAAAAGCGAGCGGGCGAGTCCTTGAACCTTGACGTAAAGCAGAGTCTCGTATATATATATAGTGGAAGGTGAATTACGCCGGTCGCGGAATTATTTATTATACGAAGGGCCAGCTGCTCCGAGCTCAAAAATTAATATTTGCTAGCGGGGACGTTGTTATTTGAAAATTCCGGCGAGCTGGGGATAATACTGGAATATTGTCGGAATAAAGGGCTTTTGTAAAGGTATGTGTAGACAGAGCCGAGGTATATATACCATACCGCACGGATAATTTTGAATTTTGCAAAATATTCTTTTGTAGAGGGATATGTAGCCTGCGCGAATTCTTTTTCTTCGATATATCCGGCAAAAAATGAAATAAGCTTAAACTTTTTTGCGCGGTAGGTATATTTGTGAAGTTTTCCTTTGAGTTTTGCATTGTATGTTTTGGTACAGCTATCGGAGAAACATTAAAATTCATATTACATCTTGTGGATTGTTATATATAAAACTATTTATATATATGTTGGGTATAGAAAAATTGCTCGACCAAATATATAAGAAAAATCTCATTACCTCTAAATGGTATAACAATAATAATCCAACTTTTCGTCACTACTTCATTCTCACACACACGGCGAAACCCCATAAGTCTTCAAATTTGCATATCTCCTCCTCTTGCCGAAAAAACCCCGAGCACTCTCACGCTACATTTCACCCCTTTCCCCGAACCTCCTCATTACAGTCGCTTTTTACTCTCTTTCTTTTCCACCTCTCCTTTGTCCTCGTCCGGATATCCTCTCCGTCTTCGTCTGCCGCCCGCGCGCTCAGATATCGTAACTCGTCATTACATCTCTCTCCGCTCCTTTCTCTCCACGCGCGTAGCGTGAAATCCTTTAGCCCCCAGACCTTGCATTTTTGCAAGACGCGCGCGATTTGAAAGCACTTTGCGAAAATGACTTTCGCGCGGAAAAGTGTCTTGTGAAGAAGAGCGAATACTTATATATATACACGTAGAGTTACGCGGAGTGTATATAGTTTAGACAATGTTTTGAGACCCGCGCTATACGCGTATAAAAGATTGGAGAGCTGAGAAAATTGCACGCGTGTGATTTTGGAAGTGCTTAAGTATTAAGTTTTGCAGCGAAATATTTATTTTTATCTTTTTCAAACTCACTCTTTGAACTTTTTTCAATCAAAAATACCGTGTTTATGGTTCAAAGCGTCATGGATAAATTCAGGCGAGATAAGCTGAGAAGAATATTCGCGAGAGAAACTCTCTCGCGTCGAAGAGAAATAGTTCGAAGAAGTCGTAAGCGGTGGTATAGGGGGGAGCGATATCGCTGTTTAATAACAATAATCGACTTCCGCCTTTTGGCAAATGGCGGGGACGTGAATTTTATTCAAACATTTTTCATATCCGCCGGGGGTGTGCGCGACTACTACTACTACTACTACCCACTATTACACGATCTCCCTTAAACGCGCGGGCGTGCACGTAAAATGATTGGAAGAGAGGATACTCGATAATGCCGATAGTAACGGCTTTCAATATTATTGCAGTAAATTTGATGTAAGATGCGCTAAGTATAATGGCTTTTATTATCCGCGAAAGTGCAGGATGGAAAAAAAGGCCCGATGGTAGTTTATCAAGCGTAAATATTGGCGTAATGCGGAGTTAAACTTCCGACAAAGTTATTGAACTAATTATATAATAGAGCTGTCACAATCGAAGTATTTCATAATTACACGTGTTTATAGAAATATTACTCTGCTCTTTCTTCAGTTTATTTAAATTCTTATACAATATTTTTATCTTTCTATGTATCTGACTGATTATTTTGTACTGTATCGATACCCTTTTTAATCCTTTCACTCATTATTTTTATAATCATATAGGCGAATAAACTCGGGCATTCTCCATTCAACCTCACCCCTTTCCAAAATCACCCCCCTCCTCTATTCCAAAACAATCCCAAGGCCCGATTAAATCACGGCAATTACAATAAATCCCCCTCCCTTCGGGTACGATCGGGAAAATTCAAATCGAAACCCGTAAACGTAACGGCCATGTGCAACCCTCGCCTCCGGCTTGCACCCATACACACGTGGGGGAGGGGCGGAGTAATTGAAAGTAACTTATCGGAAGTTCCTCCGCAAAGTCATTTTCCTCGGAATCAATTCGCCGGATCTCGTGGCGAAACTCCCGCAAAACTGCGCACGCTGTTTCGGCGGAAACTAATTTACGCCCGGGGGTGAGCCACTGCGCATATATATAATGATATGTCTATATGTATTACGCGGCTGGTTGAAGTAGCGTGGAGAAAGAGTTTTTAGATTTCGAAAGGAAGTTTTATTTCATTTTCGGAGGGATGGAGAGTTGATTATCGATGAAAAATCTCCTTTGAGGTATAGAATCACGTTTGCAAAAGTGACGTATATGTACGGTAGTATTAAGAGATGATATTATATTTATAAAAGAGCTGTGAATGGTGCCTCACTGGAAATTCAATTCATATATACGCAGAGAAGGTATTGAAAACGGATTCGAAAAGGTATTTTCATTTAAGAAAAAATTCTCTCAATGTAAAAGAGTAAAAAGTAATTTTCTTTTTCCCTTTTTGAAGTACGTATATTTTACAAACTTTATAATATATTACAATAATCTATTCATTTCGTTAGTTTTCATATTACACACTGTATTACATTTTCTCAATTAGTATATGAAAATACAAATGCGAATAAAGTATAGGAAACGCTTTCATCCTGTTTAATTATATACGCCTGCCCATTTCAGTAACGGATTATTATTAATTATAATATTATATATAATAATTATTATACCTATAATCAAACCAGTATATAAACATACAATAAAATATTCACCGTATCTTTGGGGTCGCAGGTTAACGGCATCAACACTCAGGGCGAGAACATTGCCGACAACGGAGGCCTCCGCGAGGCATATCGGGCATATCAGAGGCTCCGCACCCGCTCGCCCAATCAGCTCGCCCTGCCCGGGCTCTCCGACTACACACAGGAACAGCTCTTCTTCCTCGGATTCGCCCAGGTTCGTATATATATATATGGCTGATGATAAGAAGGGAAGGAGTGGTCGGGTAGAGATATGTCAGGGTGAATTGATGTATGAATAAGTTGGTCTTTACTCTATATATGATGGGAAATGATGTTTTTTTTTCTTGATATTATGGTTTTATGAGATAATTTAAAATTTATTTGAAATGAAAAAAAGAATTTATATTGAATTTTATGTTTTGGGTATGTTTGTTCTTGTTCTAAACTCTAACAGTTCTTTGTTCACTGTATCTTTGATTGAAAACTGTCTACATGGCTGATATATACTTACTCACATACGTACACGTCTGTATACAGGTCTGGTGCGGCAACCACACGAGCGGCGCCCTCAAGTCTAAGCTGGTCGAGGGTGTGCACGCGCCGAACCACTTCCGGGTGATCGGGACGCTGTCGAACAACGCCGAATTCGCAGACGCGTGGAAGTGCCCGGCCGGCAGTCCCATGAATCCCGTCCACAAGTGCATTCTGTGGTGACGAGGCTGCGACGTGTGAATTGTATACATGTGTGAAAGAGAGAGAGAGAGAGAGGGGGGAAGAGATAGTTTTGAGGACGTGAGTGGCTGCACGAAAGAGTTTTGTTTTAGGAGTGTTAGGTTGAGGATGGAGAATGAATTTTGGATTCTGTAAATGTGTAGCAGCGTTGTGGTAGACGTTTTTAGGAATTAATTGTTTATGGATCTTAATAGAGGATACGTATATTTGTTATAAACGAAAGATTTTTATTGGCTTTTCGATGTTCAATTTGTATTGTATATTTTATAGAAAAAAATCGCATGCATCATGCTTCGGGAGTCGTAAAGCACATTTGTACAAGGATGGCTCGTAAAAAACTTTTACCGATACTGTTTGAGAAAGCAAACATGTCGTTAAACGCTCGAGCTTTACACGCGAGGCAATACTTTCGCCAACTCCGCGACATTTGTAATTTCTTTTTTTTTTCTACATGAACTGGTATTGATGTTTTTGCGTAAAGAAAATATACGAGCCTTTTGTGCTGGGGGCGCAGTTGAAATTAATAATGTCCAATCGCTGTGATATATTTCTCATATATTAATTATTGAAATGACTTTTTGATGATTAAGATCCACAAACCGATGAAATTAAGATTCAAAATTATAGATTGTGGACGAATGCAATAAGGAGATAATGTCAGGATTGGAATGTGTAAAAGTGAATTGTGTAATCTCATGACGATAATTGTAAGGAAAATCATTTACAATTTTAAATCTCTAAAACTTTAAATCATATTCATTGATTTAAGTTGAAGTCACGTAACAGGAAAATTCGACATGAAGTTTACGGGTCATAAAATAATGTGAGCTACGATAAACTTCGAAAAAAAAAAAGTAAAAATCAAAGCCACGATATTCTTTATATATAGGTACATAGAAGTGTAATTTGTTTAGATTATAGAATATATAGATTTAGTAGTTTATATTTTTAAATTTACCATTGCATTTAAATTACGTACAAAACGTTTAAATAAATAGTTCACCGAATTTTAGATATATCGAAATTTGAAAAATAATTTACAATTCTTTTCCAGGTGAAAGAGTTATAAATTGTGCATTTGTTTACGTGGAATCAAAAGGTACTTATTTAGATCAATGTTTATTTTCAATCCTTCTCAATGTGTAAGTTATTGTTAAGTGTAAGAATAACGTCGAAGCATAAGTTGTAAAAGAATCTCATATTTTAGAAGCCACTTTGTGACGATCGTAGGAAGAATCCAGAAACCGACTAAAATTATAGGAGTGTAATTGAATGCGTGATTAGGAATCGATTTTAATAATTGTAAATATTTATTACTGCGCCGATTGCAATCTGTGGACTGTAAATATTGATAATTGCAAGCCAACCGGCGAAATGTGAAAAAAAGATTAGTTAATTAAACGTTATAGGGTTTGTAAGGTTCGACGATATTTTCTCAATTTACTCGAAAGAAAATTTGATTGAAATTTTGTAACACTGAAGTGCTCGACATTCAGTATTAAATAAGACATGAACTTCGAACGTCGAATTTAAACGATTGAACCATTTTTATATTTCTACAAGATTTTTCTTAGAGTGAAGAGTGTAATGAAATTTGTTACAATTGAAAACGTATGATATTTTTAATAAAGAATCTATGAATGTAATAATGTTAAGAAGAAATAAATTCGTTAAATAAAAAGAATGTGTCTTTCATTATTATAATATTTATTATAAATTTTTTACCATAATTTTTTATTATGAAATACAAGAAACCACACATTCTCACAAAAAGTAGCACACATTTCCAGTTGATGGAGGAAAAAATTCAATAGTATACCGTCATCAAATTAATAATAAAGGTCTACGTCGAAATCTATTTATTTCATGTAAAATATGTTGGTATATGTTTGGTATATAAACTTATTAACAACCAAGTTTAAAATATTGTGTATGCTAAACAAATTTATCAATTTTTTTTTTATAAATTAAAGTATTTATAACTAAGTTTAATTAACAGTAATCAATATATTTCATACATTTACATATATCTAACATTTATAACAAAATTGATCAATTCGTTTAACATATAAAACTTTTATATCTACACTGAGTATTTCATGTTATTTAAACTTTGAGAAATAAATGTAGAACTCCTCTTTTAACTCTTATATCACAATTATTTTCCTGTATAGGTAACTAAACTTTGACAAAATTAATTGATGATTTGTATAAAAGAGGTAATGAATTTAAAAATTCTGTAAATAAAAATATTTACAAGTAGAGTTCACAAGGGCTAATTTCAATTTTGATAACAAGCACAATGTATAATTAGTTTGTCATATTCTTATAAAATATGGCTTTCTTAAAATTTCAGTGTCTATTAAATCAAAATTAAATAATTTATTTAATTAATTTTGTACATAGGAAAAAAATTATCTTATAATTTTACTTTTAAAAATCTTCTTTTTTCTTTTCTTTTTCGACAATGCTGTTCCCGCTACTGGTTTAATTTTTTTCGGTGAATTTCCTACTGATTCTTCTGGAGGATTTTTCCTTTTTTTCTTGTTCTTGTTCACATTGACTTTAATATTCTTTGTTTCTGTAACAGATTTCGGTGTTGCCTTTGTAGTATTTTCTCCTTTTTCTTCTTTCTTTTTCTTCTTTTTTATTGGAAGCTCTGTGATATCATCATCTATTGAATCTAAACTTTTTCTTTTTTTCGGAGAATCAGATAATCGTTTCTTTTTCTTTTGGCTTTCAAATGGTAAATCAGTCTCACCACTTTTCTTTTTCTTTGATAACGATTTTTCAATGCTTTGCATTTTAATTTTTTTGGACTTTGAAATAGTTTCGTCTTCCACTTCAACTTCTTCATTTACCTCTCCAAGTAATTTTCGCGCTTTTTTCTTATCTCTTTGCTTTTTAGACATTCTAGATAATATTTTTTCATCACCTTCGTCTTCAATAGTAACTTTTTGTTTTAATCTCAATTTATTTATTAATTTTTCAGGAATAGTCTCTTCTATCTCAACTTCATCTTTCTTCTTCATTTTCAAATTTTTTGTTAATGTTATACAAGTAATTCTAGCACTACAATTGGCTTCACTTAGTAATGTTAATTTATTATCCTCAAAAGTCCATAGTTTAATTTCTCCTGAACTGGAAGCAGAAGCCAACACATCTTCATCCTTAGTGAAGCACTTTACTCTTGAATTATGTGCTTGAATTTCAGTTTTTGTACTGTTTGAAAGATCGTAAATACAAATTTTTCCATCAGACAAACCAATAGCAATGAATTCGTCATTCAAATATTCTGCACATGAAATTTTAGTGTCAAATATCATTTCCTCCTCAATGCCAGCAGTTTCTATGGAATATACATCCATTTTATTGTTAGCTCCAATCAAATAACCAGTACCAGTTGGACTCCATTTTAACACACTGATGTTCTTTGCATCCAACTTCCACCTAGGAATCAAATTAGTTGCATAAGCTTGTCTCCCTTTCACGAGATTCCACGTCCTCAAAACTCCATCATGACCAGTTGTCATGGCCAGCTTTCCAGTTGGATGTATTGCTAATGTGTCAACTCCAAGTCCTTTATGAGGTGTTAACCAATGCTTTTCAACTTGCCAGTTACCACAACGGACAATTCCTATGGTTCCGTCACTGCTGACTGTTATGATGTGTGAGGCATCAGGTGTAAAAGAAATGCTGTTCACAGTATCTGCATAAACATGAATTAATTATTAAATATAAATAAAAATTTAAAAGAATTAATTAAGCGTAAATTATTAAAATATGTGAAAAATCAAAATAAACATGTCAATTATATTGATTTAATTATATACTAAACTTTGGTTTTAAAAAATACTATAAATTTATCATAAGTTATATTTTTTAAATTAAATTATGGAATTATTTTTGTTAAATATTTCATTTTTATAAAATCCAACCTTGTACTGACACCTGTTGCTTTGATATCGCATTTTAAACATAAATTTGTATAAGATATCTATTAAACTTTAAGCTCTTATCTAAATAACAAACACTCACCAGTGTGATGGACTAATTTGCCATTCTCTGTCCTAGTACGCATGTCGTACAGACAGACGGTATCATCTGCTGCTGCTGAAGCCAAGTAGTGCTTGTTGCTGGCCACACTGCGAATGCTGGCAAGGTGACTGTGCGTGGCGAAGCTTTGCTCCATTTTGTACTTCTAAATAAAACAATCACAATTAATCATTATAAATTACTTTTTATATCATACTATAACTAATTATTATATCATACAATAACTAATTATTATATCATACTATAACTAATTATTATATCATACTATAACTAAATCCCTAATTCTGCAAAAATCTTCCTAATTTAATAAGTCAACGTTTTTTCCATTAAAAAGATAACCAAATAAAAAATACTCCAAAAATACAAAGATTTTCAACAATCGCAAAGACAACGTTTACGAACACATATATATTATATATTCGCACTGTATATATACCGACAACGCGCACCACGACAAAACATAACCTCAACCTCTGTTCTCGTCCATACTCACATTGACAACATCGTCGACGGTGTAGCCGAGCAAGAACTGCTCGTACGTGCCGACGACGACCTCAAGATTCTTCGGTGTCATAGCCCTCGCTATCGGCTTTCCTTCAGGATACCCTGGACGTGTTCCGGTCCCGGTAGCCGATCCTCTCGGCAGGCAAAAACACGCGTGTGCGGCGCGCGTCAACAACAAAATGTGATAGGCAGGTACCTCTACACGCTATACAGTCTATACCTATACCTATATACTATGCTTGGAGAGTTGGAGCGGAGCGTATGAAGATTCTCGAATGTGCGCGATGTATAAGTACAGTCGCTGCCGTCGCAATTTAAATTAAGTAACAGGGAGATTTATAGGGAGTGAAAATATCTTGATTTTGCAAACAGAAATAGTAAACAATATGTATACCTATATATCTATATACTTTGTTGTAAAGATGAAAAAAAAAATTTTTTAATGACGAAATCTTTATATTGTGGTTTGAAAGCTGCAAGAAAAAAAAATAAACGCGATATTTTAAAAGTTATATAATAAATTTTGATTTTATTTATTAACAATTCTACGTAATAAAAATCAGAAACTGCTGTAAAGTTTCTTAAACCAAAAAAATCCAAATGATTCCGGCCTAACATATTATAAAATCTACTACAATTATTTTATCATTATTTTAATTCATCAATTCCACACTCGATCACTTCTAAGAGCAATCGGACCACTTAATAAATCAAAAAACATTTTTCAGCTCTCGTAGTAAGGAATAAATTCATTTGATCTTCCCATAAAGCTATATAGATTTAATTAAAAACGTTTTCTTTCATCTCTAAAATAAGTATAGTATAACACTCGAAATCCGTCATGTCACCCCACAAATAAAAAAGCGCTTCTGCAAAACTCTTTCCTATGCAGCGGCAACCAAAGCAACTTCAAAAGCGATAAGAAACATTCAGACTGGGTATACAGCTCAAAAACACGCGTTTCTTCTCTCTCCCACTCTTTACACTGCCATCGAAAAGAAACTATATGAGCTGAAAAGCCGTCGAAAGCTCTACTCCTTCGCTTCCTGAAAACGTCGAACTTCTTATCGCCGGCCACTCGACCGGACACAGCGGTGCGCGCGCGCGGGACCGGCGATCGTCCGAGAAAAGGACGAGTGGGCAAGCAGCCCGTGCGCCAATTTCGTCAAATGGCCGCGGCGGATCGATTTCGGAGCTCTCGAGCCACTTGAATGTGCTCTAATTTCGCTGAAATTTTGTTTCCCCTCGAGCTGGTCCCTGATGAGCGCGCTTTTTATTTGTTGAAGTTTCGTATAGTCTGTGTTTGTTGCTTCGATCATTGTTAGAGTAGGAATGTTACGCTTATTTGTATTTATGTGTATTGTTCGTGTAATACTCTGGGTAAGTTTGATGAGAGAACTTGAGTAATCAGCTCAGGCAAATCAGCTATAAATTATGCACTTACTGATAAGAGTTCATACTAGCTATCATTTCTGTCATTTACATTTGCAACAGTATATGTGTGTACCAAAATAGCTACCAAAAAATTCCTTATATTATTATTTATTGCATCGTTTTCTGTTTTAATTTGAATATAGCACCGGTTACATGTATAGTTAAATAAACAAAATTATTCATAACTATATATATGTAAATTATTACAAGATTAAAAAGAAAGAATTTTTCGTTTTTTGTTTTCTTTCAACTTTTGCGTAATATTATATAGTTCTGAAATACCGCACCTGTGATTTACGACAAGCAACATATACAACTCGCTGTACTTAATTACTGCATCAGGTACTTCCCCGCAGCACGTAGAGATATGTTACAGTTACATCCTAGAATAATATACATTGCGCTGTATCCCCCCTCGTACTCAGTTACATATTATATTACCATTGGCTCTGTGTTGTGAATATGTGTTATTCAAATTAATCTATATGATTACTTTCAATCAACTACAATTCTACAATAAACAATTTCGCATTAATTTGCCACGTCAATTAAAAACTACAATTCTCACTTTTATTATCTATATATCCACGCACATCGCTAACACGAACCGTAAACAAATTCAATCGTTTACGTAAAACCTCAGCTCACTCTCGCCGAGATATATGTGCAATATTTTCTTCCTTTTACCGGTTTTATCTGTATTTGTCAGATCGGCGCTGGCGTCGTCGGGAGCGAGCTCAACGAGTAAGCGATAATACAAATTTTCCGAGCCAGTAGCCGTCTTTATCAGGTGGCCGCCGGTGTCTATATAGCTGCGAAGGAGAGAGTATTGCGCGAAGAACAGAATTTTCGTCGATTGTCGGTGGTAGCTGGTGTAGAGGAAAGAAACAGACAATTGCGTTGGAAGCGATGGATGACCTGGTAATAACGGAGGTGGACGTTCAGGACGTGAGGTTCCCGACGTCGCTCAAGTCGGACGGCAGCGATGCGATGGTAAATAACCCATTTTTCTTTAATATAATTTGATATTTCGACTACCTTTAGCACAAATTTTTTATAAAAACAAGATTAGAAAAAAAGACATACCTATATAGACATCAAACTATAATGCAAGAAGAAAATTGAGAACGCGCCAGAGATGATATATTGACTTCAGAGAAAGCCAAAACGTAAAAGAGCGTTTTGACTATAAGCTTCGTTGAGAGCTTTCATAAAAAAGCTGGCAACTGTACGCTCATCGTGTGTATCCCCAACACCGCCACTTTTCGCAGATTAGTACTAGTCAAACAGATTTAGATAATTTTGAAATAAATATATAAACCATATTTTTACACGTTTTTGCAGTACTTTTATGTTTAATTAAGCTTTTTCATAAAGTAATGCCGAAAAAATGTGTGTTTGGCTGAAATAAATATATAGGCGAATTCGTAATTTTTAAGTAATATATAAAACTAAAACATTTTAAATTTATCTTTATTCAAAATACCTTAATTTCTTTAATCTTTTATATATAAAACAACTTGAAGAAAATAACATTAATTATCTATCGATCGCGATCATACGAATAGATTATACTCAATCTGAAACCGGTATCATTTGAAATTATGTAAACCGCTCGATATTTCATAATAATTTGCAAGAAATGTAAAAATTCACTAAATTCAACTCCGATAATTCAGCACACAGATCCAGACTACTCCTGCGCCTACGTGACGATAAAAACGAACAAGAATGTCGAGGGTTACGGGCTCACCTTCACCCTGGGCAGGGGCACCGAGATCGGTAAACCAATCCCCCTTATATTTCTAACAAACCCTTAAATACACCATTTAACCCCTAACACCGCATTAAAAAAAAAATCCACAGTCGTGTTGGCGTGCAAAACGATGTCAAGACCAATTGTCGGCACGAAGCTCCGGGACGTCTATAATGACTTTGGCTCGTTCTGGCGAAAACTTACAAGCGAATCCCAGCTGCGGTGGGTAAGTGTAGCGAAACATAATCCCTCTCTCTCTCTCTCTCGTTTGAACTCTGTAACAAAATTTGCATATGGCAATGTAGATCGGACCGGAGAAAGGCGTGATGCACATGGCGACGGCGGCAATCATCAACGCCCTGTGGGATCTGTGGGCGCGCGTCGAGGGTAAGCCCCTCTGGAGGCTACTCGCCGACCTCAGCCCCGAGCAGCTCGTCTCGACGATCGACTTTCGTTACATGTAAGATGCATTGAGGTTTATTTTCTTTTTTGTTGGGGTGAGGGGGTCTAGATGTTCTTTTTTTTACTTTATCGTAAAGATTTGATGGAAATTAAGAAATGATTCTAATACTCGTTTCAAGGTTGATTTATGGAAAGATGGTTTTGTCAAGTGTTACAAGTTCTATGAGTTCTAAAGTGTGTTTTAATTTATATACTTTTGGCGAGTTTTATTTATATTACAACAAAAAAAAAAAGAACGAACGTTTTACTTTATTGCTCGTTTGTTCTTATCTCGTTAAGCTCAAAATATCAGGCATTCATTCTGCTTTTTTAAATAATTATTCAATGCGATAAGGGTGAACAACAACACCAACAATTTCGGAATCTCTGAAATCCATAATTATCCATAATTTTCCATATAATTTCCTAAATTCAAATTTCACATCCCATACAGCACGGACGTAATCACAAAAGACGAAGCTCTTGCCCTCCTACGCTCTCAAACCTCCAGCAAATCCACTCGTATATCAACACTCCTGAAAACCGGTTACCCGGCGTACACGACGCAGGTCGGCTGGCTGGGCTATAGCGACGCTAAGGTCCGTGAGCTCTGCGCCAAGTTCCTGGGCCTCGGCTTTACGGCCTTCAAGGCAAAGGTTGGCCAGAACCTGGAGAGCGACGTCCGTCGCTGCGAGCTGATTCGTTCACATATTGGCTACGACAAGACCTTCATGGTTGATGCCAATCAGATCTGGGACGTTGAAGAAGCGATTGCGTGGATGAAGCAGTTGGCCAAATTCAAGCCCTTATGGATCGAGGAACCGACATCGCCAGATGATGTTTTGGGTCACGCGAGGATCGCGAACGAGCTCAGGCCGCTGGGCATTGGCGTGGCGACCGGAGAGATGTGCGCTAATAGGTGGGTGGTTGTTGAGATTTCTTTTCTGAGTTCGAAAAACTTGAGTATATTTTCTTTTATTAAAGTAAAAATCAGAGTTGTTTCTATATCGTATCTTTAATATAATAGAAACGCACGTTACTGCATAATTTAATATGAGGTAAAATTACAAAATTTCACTGATGTGTTTAATTTTATGAAACCGTAAAATTATTCAAAGGATTTTAAGATGAAATATTTTCTCTTGCAGAGTTATGTTCAAGCAATTCATGCAGGCGAAAGCCTTGGACTACTGTCAGATCGATTCGGCGAGAATCGGAGGAGTAAACGAAATTCTGGCTGTATATCTTATGGCTAGAAAGTTAAACGGTAAGTTACACAAAACTAACGGCAAATCTTAACTTGATCATTCTTTTTTTTTCTCTTAACCAAGCAATTATAACATATAAAATAGAACTTTCTAAGCGATCTACAATTACCTTAAAAAATTAATAACTAACATAGTTGAGCTCTAATCATTGCACTTTGTACTATCCTCGAACCATTTGACACATATCTCTTATTATCGAAGACAATCTCTAAATTACAATCCATTATTATATAATAACTCGAAACATTCACAAAAAACGTCGCTGTTTACAGTGCCGGTGTGCCCGCACGCCGGTGGCGTGGGCCTCTGCGAGATGGTCCAGCACCTACAGATGTGGGACTACGTCTGTCTCTCGGGGACGATGGAAGGTCGACTCATCGAGTACGTCGACCAGCAGCACGAGCACTTCGAGAACCCGACCGTCGTGGAGAACGCTCACTACATGCCGCCCACGGCACCTGGCTATTCATCCAAGTTCAAGGACGAGTGCATCAAGGATTACGTTTATCCCCGTGGCAAAGAGTGGCAACGCATGTTCAGGGAGGGCATGTTCCCGACACCCAGCGACTGAGCAGAATAAATGATATACGCTGAAATGAGAGACTGATTTGTGATTTTTCGTTATTTTTTTATGATTTGGTGAGGAGTGAGTTTGCAGAGAGTTGTATTTTCAAATTGAAGAATGTGCTGAGATGTTTCAAAATACTGAAAGTTCTGCGAATGTGCTTGTGATGTAATGGTTAAATAAAATGAATAAATTAATTACAAACTTAGTGGGAAATCTTCTTTTAGTCCTTAGTTTTAGTAATTTCTATGAATTGTAACTGGAAAATTGATTAACTGTCTTCCTTGAAACGTGACTTTACATAGTCTGTCTGTAAATTGAAGAAAAAACATTCATTCATGTAAAAAAGCATATCTATTTAAAGCTTGCCTATGCTCAATAAACGTCAATGTCAGTTTCAACATTAATATAATCTTGTTATGCAATCATACTCACACTGACGAACCACATAGAATTAGGTTTGAACATCATATTTTTGACGAAGCTCATGGTTTCCACTGGAGAGATAACATGCAAGTGTAGATGATTGACTGTAGTAAAAGGTGGCCAATGAAAACCTGTTCTGATAGAATTCTGCTCTAAGTTCAGCTTATCAGCAAGAACATCAACAGTAGCAACCATCTTGTCGTCTGCAAGTACAAACACATACCGTTACACAATTCAAAGTATTTTGATTATTCATACACATGTATAATCACTTACAGAGCTCCTCGTGCTCTTTCTTCAACTCTTTGGCATTTACTATGTGGTTCTTGGGAATGACCAGGTAGTGATGTGTAGAGGCAGGATTGATATCCTTGATACAGGCTACGTGTTCATCCTAAACAATAAAAGCCCCTTTTTAAGTCCACAAAACTACAGCCAATTAAATATTCACACATTTTTTTCCTCGTATATATAGACAAACTGAGTGTTCCAGGCTATATTTACATTTACGCTATCATTCTTACCTCGTAGACACAATCGCCAGGCTCCTGTTTCTTCAGGATCTTGCAGAACACGCACTTCTCCTGATAATTCTCGACCTCTACGTCTGTCATCTTGACGACTGAAAGTGACAAGCGGCTAGCAGGAGAGAGTAGGCATAGCCTGAGAAACTGGAAAAACAAGTTTGGCACTAAGTATAACTACTTCTACTATTAGTGAGAGTTTTCTGCTTTCTGCCCCAGCGTTAACTGAAACCTTCGCTAGAAATAAAAGTTTTGTTGATGCGTTATCAGAGAGGGAGTCGTGTTTATCATCAAGAATGACTCGAGAGTTTCTCGGTCGGTAAGGATGGAATTGTCATTGTCAAGCTATGATTCTCTTCAATTTTAC
>JAPYZO010002421.1:0-14749 GCA_030522905.1 Torymus flavipes | reverse complement strand
TGTAACACTGTATCAATGTAAGAAAAAAAATAATGCTATCTCATTCTGCATGGAACTGATCTTAATACAGATATTCTCATTGAGTGAAATGTTTACTTTACCGAGTAAACTCATTTTTTATTCCTGAACCGTGCATCGACCATGTATTCGTTTTCGTCCAAATAAACACAAATGGACATGTTATGATCATGTTGATCTATCTAACATTATGAAATTTCACGCAACACTTATATTGTTCACCCCAATCTAACTTACGTCCATCTCAATTTATCTGTATAATTAAGATTCCCACTCCGCTCTCTATTCTAACAAATCGCTCAAAAACACGCGATACTATATACATCTCGACGACGATTTTTCAGACCATAAAATCTCCGTTGATTGCATTACATCAGCGGCACTGCATTATCTTTCTCGCCTCATACGATAACTATAACCAACAATCTCCGCCTCCCTCGCGAAACATAAATCGAAAAAAATGAACTCTTCAGTAAGGTTTAAGGCCTTTCTCGCGTGCTTCTCAACATTACAGGTGCGAGCGACCCGCCAATGACGTTCTTTTTATAATTAACGCGAGGCTGTTTTAGGCTCACCCACTGCGGGGCGCTTATCGGGCAAAGCCTCTTAAAATTACACACATATCCGATGTTTAACTGTCGAGTAGGTACGTATATATAATACACAAACCAAAAGGAGAGGAGGTATAATATCCTTCAGTCTATTGGTTCCTCCACTTGCAAATCGAGGAGGATATTTATTTTCTCAACAGCGCGCAAGCAGCTTAGCTATTCTCGCACAGCACACATTGCGTATATAATTTATGGCTTCATCTCGCGACGACGGCTCTCGTTAAAATATAAGGGAGCGCATATGTGTGCATAGTGTCCCATATTCGTCGCGACGCTCTCGAAGGCTATATAGTTCGAGCTGGGACTACAGCGTTGTATACAGCATTTATGTAAGACGAAAGAACGTCGCCGTCGCGCACGCACTGTTTGTTTGCGTGTCAGTTATAATGAAGTTTGCCGGTGGTGTGATTAATCGCGGCGAAACATATCTATATATAATATGTATAAAGGCACAATTTTGACGCAAACTGCGCAGCGTCGAGAACGACGGAGATCGGTTTAATTATAGAACGTCGAAGGTTGGTCGTCGTTGTTTTGTGGATATTGGAGTTTATGTGTATGCGAGAATGCGTATTGATTATTGCGATGATACGCGGAAAGTGTATACATAAGGATATCTAATTTTGTCGCCGCGAAGGAAATCAGATGCGCGCTTGTAATAATGACAGATGTTAAGGAAATGAGAATTGAGTGATAAAAAAAGCGGGAGTTCACGTGTCGTGTCTTGATTATTTTGAAATCTAAAAACCAGGACACGAGATGTGGCTGGCGTTAATTATAGTAAAAAGTGGAGGACTGAGGGAATTGCAAAACGTGTCCGTAATTGGTATAAATCTTCAACGTAATGTCTCAGGGGTATAGTCTATCGTAATTGATTCAGCAAATTCTGCTGAATCGTTTTTTCACGAATCTGCTTGACTTTTACAGTTTTTTTATAGGTATATACTTAAAAAGTGCTTTGAAATTTCAAAGGAATTAGAGCGCCAATTAAGACTTGCGTCGAAGAGTTTCATATAATAAATTATGCAGTAATATATTAGTATTTTGTTATAAGCCAGAACTAACGTTCTATTCTGCAAGTTTGCTATAGATATTTTCATTTGATAACTACTGGCGATTCCAATTAGTAACTATAAATAAACGTGCTATCTCGTAAGTTAACGTTAAATAGCAGTTAAAAGTGGCAAGTGCCTACTCTTAAAAATAATATTACCTCACGTTACTACACGATGATTACGTTGAAACTTTTTTTCAAGGTTGCCAGGCGTCATTTGAGAAGAAATACGATTCTCCAGTTTTCAAACTCTGCTAATAAATCCTATGATGACTTGCCGTATTAACGATCATGGCTGCCGCTCCTAAAGCAAAGCAACGATTTAAATGGTAGAAAATTTCTCGTTTTGATTTCCGAGTAGCCTTGTCAAAGAAATGCATATATTTCTGCAAACTGTAAACAAATCTTCTCTTTATTTCTAATTTTCAGCTGACGATCGTTATAAGTCATAATAGGTTCAAACATTCCAATAAAAATACCTTTTATGATGTTTTTAAGAAATAAATTGTTCATTCAATTAAAATTCAATGGCAGAGTCGCCATAAAGACTCAGATAAAATGTAATAGATTACATGCTTCAAGTTTTTGCACGACTTGCTTTAAAATTTATTGGCACTATATTTGTTGCACCGGATTATCGTATTATATTCACATAATAGTAATTTAAGTCATTAGTCATAAAAATTTGTTCTAATTTTATTACTTAACACATGTAAAATTCTTTGTAAAATATACTTAGATGTCGATTTATTGGTAACCGCTCGTAAATTACAGTGATCCATAATTTTTTATTATATATTTCTTTCTCTGTTAAAATCTTCAGTGGATATTTGAAATACACCGAAATTCTAGAGGAATCTCTTTGGTTCTTTTTTTAAATGTATTTCATTCCTCGAATCGTATACAACAATTTGCATATTTTCTTTTTCTTCATGATCGTCACATGAATAACAAGCACAGCACCTACACCATTATCGCTGCACTAAACCACCACGAAACCGCGGGAAATCCCGTGATTACAACAGCACGGTGCCTCTTCACTTTCCTCAATCAATTTGCGTGAATGTATAGGAGGCGAATAAAGACTGCTAAAAGAGCCACAACAGCTGCAGGAGAATTACGGATTATGAATTCGGATCGCCATTATATCTGAAATATTCTCTCGCTGGATGAAAGGCCGGTACTAATTGGTCTCGATTGTCGTCTCTCTCGACTCTCCACTTTGCGATGGCTTTTGTCGACTCGAGCTGCGGTGAGTAAAATGGAGCGTGGAATCGTTCCGAAGTAAACTCTTGATTCTTGAAAAGGGCAAATTGGAGCTGTTCTTGTGGAAAGTATTGAAATTACAAATTTGCATATATTAGATTATCTTGATTTATACGTAATCATTTTGAAAATGAAAATTTTATTAATAATAACTTTTTATAAAAATCTATGGCATATGCAAATGGTAAAACAGTTTAAAGTTAAATGAAGTATCTTAGGCTGGAGTTTATTAATTATTTATTAACAATATTATAAGACATTTTTATGAATTGCATAACGTCATAATAATCGCATGACTAAATAGCTATAATTTTTACCAGCTATATTTTACCTATTGCTAGAATAATTACAAGAAATAAAAATAAATTCTTTTAATACAAATTAATTCGGATTATAGATCTTCTAATTTTAATTCTTATTATTTACTTTCCGACATGACCCACTTACGAGTATGAAGCAAAATTGACGCGAATTGAAACTCATTTACATTCAAGATAATGAATCAATTTTTTATATCTAATAAGGTTTGATTCAGTAGAGTTGAAGCACGTATGCTTTTATAGCTTACATAAACACTAGTGATTCTTGTCACTAAAAATTTATTTTCAGAGTCCTATTTCTAGTTCTCAATCCGTATCATTTACTTAGTGTATATGCCACTTGCTTGGATTTCACTTGAAAACATCTTGTTTTAGTGTTGTTACGAGTGAGCTATCGCAACTTTTAATAATAAAAAGTGACGGATCCTGGGCTTGAACCAGAGCCGCCGACTCGCGAGTCAGAAGTGCTATCACCCTAGCCACGGCCGCCACGGCTCGTCATTCTGCTACTCGGCGTCATATTGTAATCGGACGTCTTGCTTATTTCGTTCTTCTATATTCGTATACGTGTATCCACACGTAACACTGTCGATTGACAATGTTTCAATTTAATATTCCACAATATAAATACAAAATCTACAGTTTACTTTTCTATATCTCCAGCTCACTGATATATTTTACATGTTTCAAGAAATTGAAATTTATTGCACAGATATTATAAAAATGAAATAATATTTCCGTAATTTCAATACATATTTTGTATATATTTACAAAATTATAATAAAAAGAAAAATTATAATTTATCTGCGATACTTTAATTTTAAAATCTCCTCACAAATAATTTATACATTACATTGTACTCTTATTTTCCATTAAAAGTTATGAAAACCGAATATCGAATTTAAGATTCATTTGATCTAGTGATAAAAACTGTGTAAAAATTCAATTGCTCAATGAATTTAACTTTCTCGATCGTTATTGGAAAGAGTCTGCAAGCATAAGCTCATTAGCTTCTAAATTAATAACTTGAAGTTTCTCCACTTGACTACCAAAGTGCAAGCCTGAATCTATGATGCGATCAGTGCATATAAAAGAATAAAAAAAAAATGCCGAAACACATAGTATATGCTCAAGTTGCGCATGTACATACATAATGTGCTTTTCGGTCTGTTGTACTCGTGTAAATTAAAACGATATAGACAACCAAAATAAAATGACATTATTAACCGCGCTAGTAAATTCACTCGAGCCGATCTATGTCTAGCCAACAACGAAATTAATTACCCATGCGATAAGATCCCTTAATGCATTCTTTCTTTCTCCCCCCCCCTCCCCCTCTCTCACTCCTCTCTCTTTCCCTTAATGAGCAGTGCTTTTATACAGTCACAGCCTGTAGAGACACACACGCGCCGTGTAGGCCACACGGACGAAATTAACTTTACGTCGTGTTTGCCGAGTGGCTTGTTTCGAGCGCTTTACGATTATTGCCTCCTAGCTTTTTTACGGTTCCTCTAGTACACCGTCTCAAACCACGTATGTATACGATTGACCTTTCGAATGTGCCGCACTTCTAAAACAAAACAAATGATTCTTTTGAAATTAGGTACATACAGAAATTTTTGGTATGATATCCATTGAGCATTGTTCCAATTTTAATGCAGGTTACGACCATTGATTTACGCAACATTTTTCAAAGCGCTTTGTCAGCATACATAGCCGAGCTACGTGAGTGTCACTGTCTTCGAATATCTGACGCGGAAAAATTGGTGTTAGTATGCGTTGACTGCCAGATGTGTTCGTGCCTAAACTTTTGGATTTGAAAATTATTATGTGTTTTTTAATATTATTATTATAATACGTACATAAATTAGTTTTATATAAAAAGTAAAGAAATGCATCCATTACAGTTAAATTTCTTTGAAAATTATGCAGATAGTGAAAAAGTATTCATAAATTTGTTAGTACTCATTCAGTGACGAAATTCAACAGACAAAAATAAGTGACAGATAAAAAAAATACATTTCAATAAAATTATTAAACGGTATACGACTAATGCCATAAATTTGATGTAACCAACTCAACAGATTAATTTCCCATCATCAATATGGCTCGAATGAAAACAGTGTTTATTTGTGTTCTTGCTCTTATAGTGACTGTCTTAGCATATAGACGAAGCGGCTTGTCTTATCACAATCTTTACGGTTTTGCGGAAGATAAAATTCCAATTAGAGAAGCTCTTGCAAGACTAGCTGCTGGGGCTAAAGATTTTTTGCAAGAGCAGCACCAATTTTTAGCTAGTCAACTCAAAGACAGTACACCGCGATTCAACGAACAGTATGATTTTATCGTTGTCGGCGCTGGTACTGCAGGCGCAACAATAGCCGGAAGACTTAGTGAGATACCGGATGCCACAGTACTACTTATAGAAGCTGGTCCTAATGAAAATCTTCTTATGGATATTCCGTTACTAGTGAATTATCTCCAATTTAGTAATGATTTAAATTGGAAGTATCAAACTGAACGGTCAAGAACTTACTGTCAAGGAATGAAAAATCAAAAGTGCAATTGGCCAAGAGGCAAGGTAATGGGAGGAAGTAGTGTTTTAAACTACATGATAGCTACAAGAGGCAATCCTCTGGATTATGACTCGTGGGCAGCAATGGGTAATTATGGTTGGTCTTATCAGGAAGTTCTACATTATTTCAAAAAACTCGAAGATATTGGTATCAAAGAATTGCAATATGACAAAATTATGCATAATACAAATGGACCCGTACATATTTCTTATGCACCTTATCACACTCCGTTAGCAGAAAGTTTTCTTGAAGCAGGTCTTGAAATGGGATACCCTATTGTAGATTATAATTCTAAGCAAGATATAGGTTTTTCTTACATTCAAGCTACAATAAAAAATGGGACAAGACTAAGTAGTAACAAAGCATATTTGCATCCTGCAAACAAAAGGAAAAATCTATTCGTATCAAGATTGAGTCACGTGAACAAAATCCTTATAGATCCTTCAAGCAAAAGGGCTTATGGTGTTGAGTTCACAAAATTCGGCATGAATATTCATGTGATAGCAAGAAAAGAAGTCATCCTTTGCGCTGGAACAATTGGATCGGCACAAATTTTAATGTTATCTGGCATTGGTCCAGCCCCGCATTTGGAAGAAATGAATATTAATGTCATTCAAGATGCACCAGTAGGAGAAAATTTGATGGATCACATTGCTTACGGGGGTTTAATTTTTTTAATAGATCAACCAGTCAGTATTGTCGCAAATGATGTAACAGATCCAGTAAAACCTTATTTAAGAGATTATTTAAATCGGCGAGTGGGACCTTACACTATTCCTGGAGGATGCGAAGCACTAGCATTTATTGATGTTGATAATACCCAAAGTTTAAATGGTTATCCAAACATCGAATTACTTTTTATCGGTGCTTCAATTATTTCAGATGGTACTTTTCGTAACAATATTGGAATATCGAATGAATATTGGACAAAGATGTTTGCTCGAGTTTCAGGAAGACATTCGTGGACCATTATGCCTATGTTAATGCGACCTAAAAGTAAGGGTAGAATTCTTCTTCGAAATAGAGATCCCAAATCAAAACCGAAAATTTTCGCCAACTACTTGGACGATCCAGAAGATATAAGAGTAATGATTAAAGGAATTCGTGCAGCAATCGAAGTCAGCAGAACTAGAGCAATGAGACGATTTAATTCACGTTTTTACGACTTTAAAGTGCCAGGATGTGAAGATTACGAATACGATTCAGATGAATATTGGGAATGTGCATTAAGAACATATACTTTTACTATTTATCATCATTCAGGAACTTGCAAAATGGCACCAGAATATGATTCAACAGGAGTTGTTAACCCAAGATTACAAGTATGTTGACAATTATTTTTTTTTAGCCAAACATAGTTATAGTATCTCTTTTCATTAATATAATATCGAATTGAAGCTCTGGATATTCTTAGACATTTTTCTCAGTTTCTTATAACTTAATTAACATGACTTATTTCATTTTCATCCGAACAAAAAAGTTTAACCAAAATATTGTTAGACATTGTCAAAATATAAAAAATTTTATTTGAATAAAATTGAAAAAAGGTTTATAAAACTTTTTGTTATACTTATGATTTTTTTATGCTAAGAGATATTCACATAAAACGTAAACTTTATATTTATATAATTACATACTCATATACAAAGATTTGCAGTCACATATAGTAATTCTCTCATAACTCATATAATTGTGTTCATACTTCAGACATGTCAACGTACTACAATAGGGTTCCGAATTTTCTTAAAACTATACAATAGAGAATTAAAATGTATTTTATACCTATATCTAAAAATATTTCAAAGGTAATTGTTTAATTCGCAGGTTAGGGGCATTCAAGGGTTACGAGTAGCTGATGCTTCTATAATGCCTATGATCATGACTGGACATACAAACGTACCTGTAATAATGATTGGTGAAAAACTTGCTGATATGGTAAAAGAAGATTGGGGTTATGGATCAGATATACTGCAATATTACTAAGAAAAAAAGTTGTTATAAAATAGTGTTAAATTGAACATTAAATTAATATTAAAATTAAATTAAATTAATATTAAATTGAACCAAAATGTATTCTTAAAGTTCTGTAAAATGCTATCATTATCATTTATTATTTCTTAGGGGATATACTCATAATATTTATAAAGTCATCAAAATCATTTAAGAAAATTGGATCGTTTTGAAAATATTTAAGGAAAATATCCCAATACTCAAACACATCCAACTATCGAAGTGTCCCAGTATCGAAACGATTTCGCATCATATTATTTATTCGTAAATTATTATTTATAATATAAGAAAATTTGAAAAAATCTAATAATATTTATTAGTTTCTTAATGAATTTATTAATTATTATTATAATATAATTAATATTGTACTATTAATGGTAAAATTATAATTTATTGTGCGATAAAACTTTATAATATGTTAAAGGCAATCATGCCCGTATATATTTTCTAAATAAAATAAAAATAAGGTCAATGGAAAATATTTGAAATACTTTTTATAAGAAATATTAATGATTTTATTCAAATAGTGGTAAGTGTTCGGTAATCGTCATATTCCCTTATAAGCCTCTATCATAAATATCATGAAATAATCAAACAATATCGTTTATTACTTTACACAAATTCTTTTATTCGAATACATACTTTATAAAAGTTTTTTCCAATTTACTTTATGTACAGATTGTATACATTTTTTTTCTTCCTTATTTTGTATTATTAATAAAATAGAATTTTATAACAATTTGGTTTGTACAAAATTTTTTTTTAATTATTTGTTCTTAATCTTATCTTTTCACCCATGTTTTTATTTACTTATGTTCATTTGTTTTTTTTCTTTTGTTTCGATTCAAAAAATTTATGCATATCTGCTCTTTTATTAATAGAATTAACACTTACATAATTATTCTTTCTTAGGGTTTTTATTAATAAATATTATTTTATTACATTTAAATATAAAACAATTTTTATTATTTTCAGATATAATCAATACTTCAATTATTAACTTATGGTAACAAAATAGTATGTCGTTCGTAGTAAAATCATTTGATTATCGAAAAACATCGCCTAAAATGCATATTTTTATCTCCTGTAAATACTATTCTTGATCATTTTTAGAAGATTCTTTAATATCTTTTATCGAATCCGTTCGTTTATTGGGTACTTTCGAGTCTTCACTTCGTCTTTTGGGTACTTTCGAGTCTTCGCTTTGTCTATTGGGTACTTTAGAGTCTTCGCTTCGTCTATTGGGTACTTTCGAGTCTTCGCTTTGTCTGTTCGGTACTTTCGAGTCATCGCTTCGTCTATTGGAAACTTTCGAATCTTCGCTTCGTCTATTGTGTACTTTCGAGTCTTCGCTTTGTCTATTGGGTACTTTCAAGTTTTCGCTTCGTCTGTTGGGTACTTTCGAGTCTTCGGTTCGTCTCTTGGGTACTTTAGAGTCTTCGCTTCGTCTTTTGGGTACTTTCGAGTCTTCGGTTCGTCTCTTGGGTACTTTCGAGTCTTCGCTTCGTCTCTTGGGTACTTTCGAGTCTTCGCTTCGTCTGTTGGGTACTTTCGAGTCTCCGTTTCGTCTTTTGAGTAATTTCGAGTCTTCGCTTTGTCTGTTCTGTACTTTAGAGTCTTCGTTTCGTCTATTGGGTACTTTTGAGTCTTCGCTTCGTGTTTTAGGTACTTTCGAGTCTTCGCTTCGTCTGTTGGGTACTTTCGAGTCTCCGCTTCGTTTTTTGAGTAATTTCGAGTCTTCACTTTGCCTGTTCGGTACTTTCGAGTCTTCGCTTCGTCTATTGGGTACTTTTGAGTCTTCGCTTCGTGTTTTAGATACTTTAGAGTCTTCGCTTCGTCTATTGGGTACTTTCGAGTCTTCGGTTCGTCTCTTGGGTACTTTAGAGTCTTCGTTTCGTCTTTTGGGTACTTTCGAGTCTTCGGTTCGTCTCTTGGGTATTTTCGAGTCTTCGCTTCGTCTCTTGGGTACTTTAGAGTCTTCGCCTCGTCTTTTGGGTATTTTGGAGTCTTCGCTTCGTCTATTGGCTATTTTTGAGTTATCTTTTTGATTATTGATTTTTGATGTTTCGGAATCCAAACTACGTCTTAGGTGTTTTTTCAGAGCTATTTTAATTTTTAGTTTTTCGTTCTTGTCTTTTGAACTTGACAAACGTCTTCGTAACTCTGTCTGATGCATTTTATGCTTTGCCGTGTCTTCTTCCGTTTTAGTTAGACCTTGGAGTAGGGGTCCCAGTTCTTGTTTATCATCTTGAATTTTGATCTTTAATTGTTTTGCGTCTGCAGGACGTTCTCCTTCATCGTATAAGTTAAGGGCTTGTTCTTCAGCGTCTATGACATTCAATCTTCGCATTCTCTTCAAACGTTCAGATTTACGTTGACGATGAGGATCTTTCGTATCGCATAATTTTCCTTCGTTTTCATCGACTACTGATGAAGGTTCTGTTGGTATATCTAGTTCAGGTGTTTTTACTTCCTCGGACTCTTGTGGTTGATGTGACTGTGGCTTGCATACTGAACCATCGCAAACGACCCCTGGACCATTCATATTTTGTTCATCACTTTCTGTTGTAGTAGGCACCTTCGGTTCTTCTGTACAATTTCCACCCTCGCAAGTATCTGCAGTTGTAGGACAATTCGGTCCCTCACACTTTTCTAAGAGCTTTTTACAATTTTCAGAATTGGAGTCACTACAATCTTCTACAGAAGTCTCGGTATTACTTCCAGATGTAGGCTGCGATGGGATTCCAGTTGTTGAAGAATTTTCTGTACTACAATCCTCACCTGAGCCAGTTTCACATTCAGTGGACTGAGATATATCTGGACAGTTTGGACCATGACAATGTCCTTCTATACTTTTTTCACAACTTTCTTCACATTGCTCTTCGTTAGAATCTTTTAAACAATTATTAAAACAATCCTCATATTGTTGAGTTTTGTCACCATCAGTTAAAGATCCAGATGGAATATTTATACCATTACCATTCTCTCCACCTTCAATTATTGTATGTTCTAATACTGATGCTGGCGTTGTAATTTCATTTGGTTTAGGTATCGTGGGTGTAGTTGACAAAACCTCTTCGGTCGACAATTTTCGTTTTGTAATTTCTATCAAGGGTAAAGATGTAGTTGTCTTTGATGGTATAGTTGTAGTAGTTTCATCCACGATTTCAGAAGAACGCTTTGTTATTTCTGAACTGAAAGGATTTTCTGTTGTACCTTCTTCTACTGATATATCCGATCCTTTAGATGGCAAAGTTGATTCTTCGAATGGCAAATTTGTAGTACCTGTTATTTCAATGCAATTCGCATCGTCACATTTGCCTGGTAATGGCTTTGGTACTGCCTCTTCTGAAACATCAATCTCGCCGTCTTTTGAGGGCTCTTCAGTGATTTGAGAGGATTCAGAATTTTCAGGGTCTATATCTATTGATGGTGGCAATGGCTTATCAAGCTTTGGGGGAATTATAGAATCTTCGTCAGTTGGAGTTTCATCTTTCGGTAATAGTGGCGTTTCAATATTTGGTAGACCAAATTTATCTAGTTTTGGAGGTTGAACATCCGTCTCACCCGACGTAACTTGTGATTCCAAAGAATCACCTTCACTTGGACCTTGCGGCACCTGTTTTAATTGATCTGGAACTTTTCTGTCAACTACTATTGGTGTACCTCTAGAATTCAATAATTGTATTAAATTTGAAACAATTTTTTTCGTTTCATCATCAACCATACTACATTCTAGAATTTTTAATAATACTCTTCTCAAACAAGGACGAGGCATACTGCAGGTTAATTCCAAGTTCACATTTTCTGAGTGTTTTAATTTTTCTTTAATTAAATTCACGTATTGGAAAAATTTTTTGTATTCTGGTTTATCGCGCAAATTGTCATAAGCATTAAAAAGCATTAAAAAATCAGATACATCATCAATTGTTCGCTCTTTCCTCCAAAAATCTGCATGCATACGTAAGGCCTTAAGAATGTTTTTAGGAACGTTTACTTTTTGACCGACATGGTTCAGTTGTCTCAGAATCTCTAACACTAACTGATCAGGAGTTGCATGCCTGTATTTATCAATCGATAAGTTGTTTTTTACAAAATCTTCTTTTTTTATTGCTTTTTCTAAATTATCTCTAGCTTCTATGATGTCTCCGTCAACGAGATCATCAGAAATTACTAGATCAAACAAATATTTCAAATTAATTGTTGAATTTTCATATATTATTCCGAAATGTTCAATATTATTATTAATTGAATTGAGATCTCTTTCAAAATGATCTATTAAAATTAATGCAGCTCTTTTAGCTGGACCAGGAAATTGATTATTATTATTTTCTAATACTGCCTTTAATAACAGGTCAAGACTAACAAAATTATGTAGATTAGTTCCAGGAGAAAATACTGTAGAATGTGGTAAGGTATTTAAATAATCCACCAATGTTTTCTCTGCTCGTAGCACTTCATTGTCGAAACTATCGTATTCTATGTTTGTAATTAGCCCGGCAAGTAATTTTGGCGTAATTTTTATTTTTTTGTCGCGAATTTCCTTTAATACTGCGGGTATAGTAATTCCACCTGGAAATTGTTTTTTGACGGCTTCAGGAATATCTTGCGTTGCATTTGTAGACCTTCTCGAGTCGGAGGTAGCAAGACGTGAACATACTTTCGAGTTTTCTTTTGATGTGCATATTTCTTTGTTAACGACTTCGCACACATCTTTCACATTCAAACCACCACTCTTCGATGCGAGACTGGATGCAATTTCAAAAATATTCAATTTGCGCCGAAGTGTTTCATGGTAAATTTTATACAGCACTTCTAGTTGACTAAGATTCATTTCATCGTAACGGTCATAGACGATTTTACCTAGCATGTCGACAATTTGCCAACGAAGTTTAGATCCATATTCTAATAGTTCTTCCGTCTCTTTTTGCAGATCACTTCTATCATCCTCTGAGCTTTCTGCAATACTTGGCTGGTCCTTTTTTGATCGACGCCTCGACTGAAAAAAGAAACCAAAATAACTCTCGTAAAATTAAGAAAAAAAATAAAATTTTGAAGAAAGTGGTTTTAACAAAAAATGATTTTTTCTGTGGTTGATCTAACTTTTTTCTTTTTAGATTTCAGATTATAGTTTTTTAAAACACTAAAATAGCTTTATTTTCTTGAAAGTGACATATTTACAAGTTTTTTTTTAATTCAATTTTATATATATTTTGAATTTAAGTACGTAGTACCACTATTTATAAAACTGAAAGAAAAAATATACATAAACACATACGCTTGCAAAGTGTTAATAAATGGGGGTATAAAAGAGCACAATGCGGATTTGAATGATGACAGAGTAGCCATTGTATAATACGGGGTGTAAGGCAATTTCAAAGTTTTACTCTATCGATTGCTGGACAGAATCCATAGTTGAAACTGCTAGTAGTATTCTTGCAGAGGATTCATTATTACGAAAATAATAATACGAATTTTCCGTTACAAATAAGCTACCCAGCAAATTACTGAACAAAAAATCATAAAGTATCTTAAAAACAAGAAATAAAATTAATGATAAATTGATAGATAGGATAGTGAACTGAGTCGCTATATCTGCACAATCGTGATTGTATTACAGTTTACAATTGCAGTTTAATTAATACAAATAAATTATACTTTTAACCTACTTAGAATTTTAATGTAAAGCAGCATGCAAAATTGATTGAATTAAAATTTTATAATTGGTCCAGCTTATATATTAGTAAGATAATTGTTAAGGAGGTACATTGAACTTAATAGCATATCCATGGGTTGGCTTACCTTAGTATTTAATACTTATTAATATTCATTTGGCTAATAAGTAGAAAATTCAAATATACTGAGTCAAAGTATAGATACTGGAAGAAGGATTAAATGTTCTTACACATTTTTTTTAAAGACTGATAAAAGTATTTTAATTAATGATAATTTAATGTTTTACCATAACGTTATAATACAATTATACTATGATCTCTTTGACATCAAATATTTTATCAAACTTTGTTTCAATTAAAATTGTTTATTTTAAATTGCCACGTTGTTAGTACAGTAAAATTAAATTGTACAATCGGCTATTATGATACTCAGATGTTATAATTTAACCGAGTTATTATTTTTTTCAAATCACTATATAATCCTAAAAGTTTAACAATGAAATATATTACAATGAAACAGAATAAAAAAATATATATATTAATTATATTTTTTATCGCAATTCATTGAAATCATTCAATTTACTAACTATTTATTTCTTGTGTATTTGTAATAGTTATTTTGTTGACAACTAAGTTTAGCAAAGCAGATATCTTGTTTATTGTAATGTTTCGCCGCTTCGAAGAAATTGAATAATGTACACGCGTATAATATGCATGGCTGAGCTACCTTTGAAATCGTACACACATGACTATAATATCTAGGATTGAAACGGTTGCTCTAATTTTATAGGACAATAAAATAAAATTTTACTGTACGCTACAAACAAATGCCCCGGGGTGCGCTGTTATACCGTCTATCTTTATTGAAGCGGAATAATCATGGACTTGTACCCACCGGGAACAATCACAATAAAACCCAATCACTATTCGACTGAATGAATATTAACTTGGGAATACAAATCTTTATGAAAAGCACTTTAATAGCCATAATAATTAACAATTATTAATCTGTAATTATTACCGTCGACATGTTCAACGGAACAAACCGACGCGTCCTTCTTATAAGTACCGCATAGAAACAAGAAAACAAAAAGAAGAAAAACCTAAAAATTCACGACTTGTGTTATTCCGCACCAGGTAAATGAAAATTTCGCACTAAGAAGAACAGGTCTAACCTCGACTCCGCTCGCCGAAAGTAGAAGCGCCAACGCGACAGCCG
>JAPYZO010002420.1:0-14749 GCA_030522905.1 Torymus flavipes | reverse complement strand
GAGAGAGAGAGAGAGAGAGAGAGTTGATTCGTATAGGCGTAATCGATATTAATAGTCGCGAGCGCGTGAAATTCGATTTTCAAGGTGCAAGGTCACGATAATGACTTTCACTTGGCGCGCGATGGGGGATGCTTAATTTGGCAGGAGGAAGCATGTATTTTTTTTTTCTTAATGCGTGTCCTGTGTGCTTAATATTATCATTACATTGAAAAGTAATAAATAGAGACTTACGCTATGAAACTATAACAAAACGTGTAGTTCTAATTTGCTGTAATTCATTTATTTTATGGGAGAAAGTTCAACTTTACTATATAAAAGATAGATAGCAAGATTTCACAAAACAGGATCAAAATTAAAATACTGAAATAAAATCAAAGAAAATATTTGAATAGAATTAATTGAACAATATAATTTGTAACATTGTATACAGTCTATTATACTTTGCAACGATCGAAATGCTTACTAAATAAAAAGTTTTAATCTTAATTTATTATACTCGATATAAACTCGTGCCACCAAACACTTTTGATAAATTAACGTTTCTCAATATACTTTTCCTCTTGAAAAAATCCACCATATCCATATCACAATGAGGATACAAAATAAACTTTCTCGCCGATAACGATCCAAAAGCCCCGACGCGTGCGCGTTTTACGACTCGCAGTCGAAAACCGTTCCAGCATTAACTGCTCCGAGGCACGCGAGTACAGCCGACGCGCGTGCATATACACATATAGTAACAACAGCACATAGACAAAATAGAATAACGAAAATCCCGCAGATGCATTGACAAGTCGTTTCGCGCAAGCACCTGTCCTTAGGATAGGTATTGCGCGCCTGTGCAAGCGACAAACCGCGCGCGAGTAATTTCGCGACGCAGCTGCTGCTGCAACGGTTGCGGCGGTGAGTGCGATTTTTCCTCGCCCCCGGGTTTTGGAAAAATTGTGGCGCGTGCGCGCGCCTGCTTATAGTATCTTGGCTGCGGATCGCCTCGTCGTTGCTGCGAGGCTCTTCCTCGCGCTGTAATTATCGGCCGCAGGAAAAGGTTCGGGCTAATGACTTTATCTCGCTACGGCAGTAAATTGATTCGAAACAGATTATTGCGGTTAAAAAGGAGCAAAGCGAGCGGGTTGAGTGTCCGTTTATTAAGAGTTAAGCATGCGCGTTGTATTTGATGGTAATAAATGCTTAAGTTTCTGGCGGTAGCGAATTTCGAATTATATTCTATAATCAGCCTTTTTGAAATTTTCATTTGTTACATTATTTAACTGTAATAGAAAAGTTATTACAAAACGAAATTAAATTTAGTGTATAGCGTTGCTCAAAAAAGTTCTATCTCAAACATTTTTTTTTATTTTTCATTTATTTATTTATTTATTTTTTATTTATTTATTTTTTTTTTTTTATCAAAAGTTAAGTTGCAACTCTGTAGAGACTTGAAAAAGTAAAAAATCTTGTAATTTTGATGACCGTCTATATTATAATTTATATATAATATCATTTTCAAAATTTTAAAATACAAAAATGAAAATTTTCAAAAAAACAATTCAAAATTTCCATGGTACAAACCTTGAACTCTAAATGATATTATGAAAATATATTTAAATCTGTGAAAAAAAGTAGCATTCGAACAAGATTTACATTACAAGGAATTACATTATTAAAAAATTTTAATGTCATTCTTTAATTGAAAGAAGATAATAAGTTTCTTACAAAAAATTTATAATTAATTTAACCCTTTTGCATAAAATAAATCAACTTATTTGGAGAAAAGCTGAAATGGTGATTGTGGAGTATCCTGGCCAAAGTGTCTTTCCAAATCAGAGAAACTTGTTTTCAGAAAAAGTAAAAACACCATTTTTTTTACGCTGTGTTGATGCATTATAACATAATACGAGTCTCACTTTAACTAAAGGGAGATTTCACTTGTTTTCAAGGCTGTTTATACTGACATTATTGTAAATAAAATGAGCTTTACCTTCTAATACTTTTGTTTAATTTCGATAATTCTATAGTTAATCTTGCTATTCAGTTATATAGATAAATATGCAATTATGCCATACTCATATCATAGTTTCGTTTAAGACAATGTCATTAACGAAAACCATTCCTTCAACAATACACAGAGGACATTTTCAACCACATATCCTCCCTATACAGTACCAAATAAAACTCAATAAAATAAACATCACTTACAGCATTAAAATACTTCAACTCTTGTATCAATTTCCAGAATACGAGCATCCGTGTCGTATTCACGCACGGCGACGAATAATTTTTCGGACCCCATCCTCCACACCAAAGCCAGAAAAAAGAGAAGAATAAAAGAATCATTAAGCCCTTACGAAAAAAGAGAAACTGCGGGCCCACTCCTACAAACTCGCCCCGTACAATTCATCAAACCGTCCCAATTAAATTCCATCAGCGACAGCCCCCTCTCCGCACTTCATACCCCGCAATTTCGTACTTAATTTCGCTCGCATATGGAATAGTGTCCCCCCCTCGCGAGGAATGCGCTGATGCTGCGACGAGTCGTCGCCATATTGCGGCGAGATGCAGGTACACGTAGCTACACACCTCGGCTACTAACGAGGGGCTGATGTTCGCACCCCCAGCAAAGAGAGCCGCGCGACAGACGGACTTAATGGGCGCCAGTCGCCTGTGTAATGCGTATCGGCACGCGCGCCTCTGGATGTTTCATTTATTATCGGGAGTGTTTAGTGCTTTGTCATTGCGAGAAGTGTGGCCCAGAGGTGAGGTTCATTGGTCGGAACCGAGGAATGAACGAGTGGGGTAATCACGATTATTGTTGTTTTTGAATGTTGTTGTTTGTAAAAAAATTCTATAATCCCATACGTAGCAGTTTGGCAACATCGAATTTTATCATAGAATCAAATGCTTGATCTTCGATGACATACAAGTGTATAATGATTTGCACTGTGCTATAAATATTATGGTCATTATAAAAATTTAAATCAACTCATAAAAATTATTTATTTTTTTCGTTATCGCGCAAGACGAAGATTAATGAATCAAACGTTACTGATAAAACGAAAAATGTTAAAAGATGTCGCAAGCTCCAGCGACTATCAAAAGTTTACGGATAACAAAGTGAATATAATTAAATGAAAAAAAAAATATTCATTTTTATACCTTTTTTACTTTATTTCTCTTATAACCCTTTGCAACGTGTTATTGGCTACGAAGCAGACAACCGTAAAAATTGCTCTCGCTCACTCTCTCCCTCCTAATTCCGACAGACGCGTGACTAAAAATAGAGAGCTCGCGTGTACGCGTGTCGGGCAGAAGCGGCGAAAAAGCGCGCTCGTAAACAATATAGGGAAATCCGTCGCTCGCGCGCGCGGATAATCAACCCGTATGCTACAATCGTCGCGTGTATTTGTTTCAAACATTATCACAGCCAGTTTCGCGTTTCACCTGCTCTCATAAATATCATGCGCTCTGTATGTATATACGTGTGCGCATGTATAGCGGGACGCAGCGTACACGCTTTTTTTTCTCTCTTTTTTTTTTATCGAATTTATCAGGCCTCGGAAAAAAAGGGAATAAAATGTAAAAGGAGTCTCTTTTTTTCAGTTTAAACAGTCGATGCTCGGCCGGAAAGAATTTATTGCAGAGTGCCGCCGTGATAAGGGGAATTTCGGTCGGGCGTAAATCATAAAAAATATCGAGTGTTTCGTACTGTCGATGTGGCTTGTATTTTATATGAAATTCCGGTTAATTTGTATACATGATTTTTTTCAATCAAAGCCTCTTATTTGAAATAAATAAAATACTGAAAATGTCACACGCACTTTTTTATTCTTTTAAATGACATTTTAATAAAATGTTTGAAAATTTGTAGCGACCTCTATACAGTGATACGCCACATATTGGAAAGCAACTTCAATCAGTTCTTTTAAACATTTTCTCTCAGAATAATTTATTGATGAAATTCAAGTTTCGTATGAAATTGAAAACAATCCTAAACTCAACTGTACATAACGATAAAATTGAAAAAAAAAAAATATCGAAAATCGAAAGATAGCATCATCTTTCAAAGAAAATATTTCCTCGTCACATACATCTTCGTAAAAAAACCAACAAAGCAACAGGTTGACGCAATCAATCATAGCCATACTTCTACAACTCTACGTATTCCTTTCACGTCCTAAAATCAAGCCCCACCGCCACACAGATCACAAGCATAACCAGATCGAAAATTCCTCTGGCTACATCCTCTCCAACGCGATTCTGCATACTCCTTCGTACGTCAAAAAAACACAGCGGAATGCCGCGAGACACACACGCGCACGACAAAGCGCGTCGTCTCCGCATCGCACTTACGCAGAACCGCAGCTCGGTTAGTGAAAAGCTATCGGAACGGGGCGGAGGAGGGCTACGCGCGCCTGTATTTACCTATGAAAGGGATCGAGAAGACACCTGAGGCGCCACACACGCTGCTGCTGCTGCTGACGGTAACCCGACACGCGGCCTGGGGCACAAAAGGGCGCGAGCCTCCTTTTCGAGAGATCGTCTTTCTTTCTCGAGGGAGGAGAAGGAGGTGAGGAGTACATTTGCATGACTCACGGGGTTGACGGTCTTGCGCAGTGTAGGTACTACACGTTTTGTTTTGAATCAGCGGAAGAGGGACACCTGAGCGGGGCCTTTTAATCTTTTGTTATTTCAATTTTGTGCAAATCGACTGTAAGGGGGGATATGGAACAAGTACAAAAATGCGCGCGCCCTGCACGATGACGTTTATGTTACGGGGTCTTCTGGGAACCCGAATAAGTTATCATATCGCGTTGTCCGATTCGCCCACCCGTCACAGATCTATATCGCCGAAAGCTGGCACAATCGTTACCTGCAATTACGCGCATCCCCCTCTCGCATTATAGCCGAAAAATGCAAATTGAACGAAAATTTAAACGACCCTGTCATTGGCAATTCACCCCCGGGCCCTAAATATCCAGCGCAATTACGTAATAATATCTTCATCGATTAATCCTTGTGATGTCGTATGTATGTATAATAAACATTCGCAGCACGCGACTGGGGGCGGCGGAGCGTGAAAACACCTCGCGGATGAATCAGAAATTTCCATGCGTAATTGCGAGCAACTGGTGTTGTTTTATTTTATGCCTATATAAGTACCTTCGGTCGGTCTCCCCACCCACGAATTCCATGGCGAATGGGGTGTAAGTAGCGCGCCTACAAATTGGCTGGTGCGTATATATGTGCGCGTGCGCCCTGGTAACAGATGGGCGGAGGAATGCGCGCGCTGTGTATAGAGCGAGGGGAGGTTAGGGGATATACGCGTATGTAGACACCTCGAAGGGTCGTCCGTGGTGACGGTGTTTAAAATCTGATAGGCGCGTGGGGCGATTACATTGTTCGCGAATCAAAAGGTGGTATTGTTGATTTTGATGCTCTAAGCGGTATGTTGTTATAATATGTAATGTTCTGTAGAATTTAAGCGATATCATACTTGTCATCGTAAAAATTGTATCGTTGTATTTAATTTTCAAAACGTTAACTTAGTTTAAGGTATTTATATATCTGAACAAAATACAATGGAATATACTGAAAGCATATGCTATTATCCTTAATTTAATAAAATCTTATAAGCTCGTTATTTCCACAAAGGACGTCCAATTGAGCGTCGCATTTTCACGCAGGAATCAAGCCAGAGGGCTTTATTTTGATAGATCGGCTTCCGGTGGGCATCTATCCTCGCGGCACTTAAATTCGGCCGATCTTCCAAACGCGCTCGTATATAGAGAGAATCAGAGGGGGCGAAGAAAAAAACACTCGCACGCACGCACGCACGGGCGGTTGAAGGATCTTTGAGCGTAGCCGTCGCGCCCTAAGCTATGATTCACCTCTTAAACCTCCTCACTCTCTCGCTTTCGATTTTATTAACGCTCGCCCCGGCTCTAAATGAATATGTACACGAAACTCGGGGCTAACTCAATTCGGCCTCGTTCTCTCGCATCAGCAACGGCTCTCTCTCACTCTCTCTCCAATTATACGGCTCCTTCGAATTCTTCTCTCTCTCTCTCTCTCGCTTCGAGCTGTGTTGTATATATATGGTTTGATCGGCGCGGAATCCGTAAACGACGTTGAGAGGGGGGAAATAAAATTTTGTAAAAATAAACCCAAGAGCTCTCGCGCTCGCGTCTCTCATCGCGGCTTAATGATGTTATTATCCCGGAGGTGTATACATATACGTGTCGATTTTATAATATGTTACGTTATATTCAGGACGAACTTATATTACCGACGATAAGATAAATACTCGTGAAATGTATTAAGAAACGGAGTATCGTTATAGTGAACGGCTTTATCATTATACACGTATGATTTTTGCGAAATCAAAGAAATGGCGCTGTAAAGGGGGGTTTACCAGTTAAATATTGGTATAAAGTATCCGAAGTCGCATTTATTGAAAACGATCAAAGTTTCGGAGCGGTTGCTGTTTGCACAAAAATCTTAAAGTACGGGTTTTCAATAAAGAATCATTTTAGCCACCAAATGTAAATATGCAAATTTATTCCATTTAAAGGCAAAGAATGTGAAGAATTAATATATCATTGTATTTATGAATACTACGACAGGACCTTTCGATCCTCTTGTATACGCTTAAGTCGACATTAAAAAAAAAGAACGTTCTCCTTAAGTACTGATCGATTCTCTCTCCACTGCGCCTCGAAATAACACTACAACTCTACACGCAACAATCGTTAATTACCGGCGCACAAAAAGAACAAAGAACCATGCGTATATAAGCACCGGCGGTGCAATTGCCGCCATTGTTTACGAGCGCGTAGTAGTGCACTTTGCGCGCTCGAAGAGGGGGTTGCGCTTTTCTTCGCCGCGAGAGAAGAAAAGACGTTCGGCGGTCTTCGGGTAAGTATACAACGACGCCGCCGCGACGGTTGATGCTCACAATGCGTCGCCGAGGTATAATACTGTTGTCCTGCGTAATTGCGTCGCTCCTTCTTTGTCTCTCTCTCTCTCCCTCTCTCTGTACGTAAGTATTTCGTGATTGGTGGAGGGGAAGGAGTCGTGCGATACGGGATTGAGTGTATAAAGCGCTGTTTTATAGTGAAATAATGTCTATCTCTCGAATGATATTATAATTACGGAAAGAGAATTTTCTTTTTTTTTGTTTTAATTATATATTTAATTTAGTATGTATTATATAAAATTAAATTAATATAAAGAGATATATAAAACAGCGTATAATAGGAAAATTTTAATTTAACCAACGACCACCACGACCACTGTACAAACCATTGACTTCTGTGCGCACCGAATACGCTTTTCCCCCTGTTTGGAACAATTCCACCTCCTCGACGCATAGCCGCAGCTAGATAAGCATCTTATCCCCTCGGACTTCACCTACTCTCACTCACTCTCTCTCTCTCTCTGGGCTTAGCAGACTATATCTGCTACCGCTGCAGCGTCTTGCGTATAGGCTTTGTGGGCTTTGTGCCGAAAACAATGGTGGGACAACAGAGCGGGGGCGTGTTTATGACACTCGCGCAGATAAACAGGGAGAGAGATCTCTGCTGTCCCCCATGAATTCCGAATTCCTGCGGTCATCGTCCACGAAGAGAGCGAGCGAGAGAGAGAGAGAGAGATAGTTTCGGCTATTGTGTCGCAATGTTGCAAGTTTAATTAGCTTGTAGAGTCGCTCGTAATTGTGGCTTTATGCTAATTATAGGAAATGGAACTTTTTTTTTGTTGTGTTGCCATTAATAGCATTTGTTTGGAAGAAAAATCTTTACAAAAATAGAAAACCTATATCTACACTTTTATCTTTGATTTTTCTTCTATATTCTGATCACATAATGTCACAACTAATTTGTAAAAACAAACTGACCGTCTGATACGCTTCCTACTGCTACAAAAAAAGAAAAAAAACTTTCCCAAAACTTGTGAGAAAAAAAAAAGCGCGCGACCCCCCATCCCAATTAAATTAGTACAAAATAGAGAATCCTACACCACTATCCGGCCGTCATCGCGCGCGCATCACCGAGATAAAATAAAAAAAGAACCGCGTACAAACAGGAAGGAATTCATACCCTAACTGGCTCGGCGTGTGCGCTCGGCTCTTCCCACACCAATCAAAGTGAGCGCGCACCCCTCGAATGAGAGAGAGAGAGAGAGAGTGAACAAGATCCCCGGGGAGTTATCTACCCCCGTGTCTGTGTCTATCGGCGCATTATGTGGATTCTCTCTCTGAATGCGGCTGGCTTTTATTCCGATCCCCAATGCATGTAAATGCGCCGTTCATTTGTAATGCCAGTTCGCGGAGGTTGAGAAATGAACGGCAGTGGCGTCTCGATCGTGGTTGCGATTTCGGTTGTCGATGATCGGAGTTTGATGCAGTCTCGGTTCGGGTATTTATATAGAGACGAGTTACAGGAAAAATTCTTTTTTCACGAATTTCCTACTGTATTTTTGCTTACAACAATAATATGCTTTCATACGTATGACAAAATATTACTAAAATAATCAAGTTCAAGTAGAACTTGAACGGCGAAGGACACAATAGTTGCTTATATGCAGAACGCACAAAGACGGAGCATTGGCAATAAATATATGCTAAAGCGCTCGTAAACTACGCGCTCACGCATACAGGATATCACTTACAAACACAATGAGCACATATATACAAGAGCGTTAAACGGCATGTATCCAGGGTCCAGCATTCATTGTCATATATTATATACATTTATTCCGAGACTGCCCGGCAAATTCGTCTAACGCGATTTCGGACATTTCTCGCCCCTCTCTCTCAACACACAAAAGTTCCTCTTCTCTCTCGCTCTCTCCGATTCTCGACGACTAGGAGCCACTCGAAGAGGAGTAGCGGGGGGATTTAGAGCAGGCGACTGGTAGCGTATTGCCGCGTCGCAGCGGGGGGCGCACTACGGGCCCCCATGTATGCGTGCGCTCGCGGCCATGGGAAACGCTTAAATATTGGTTTATTTGCGCCGAGAGATGCGCGACGTTTGTTCTCCGACGGGCTGTACAATGGGCCGAAGTGGTGGTGTACTTGAAAAAAGAGAGCGGGAGAAGAGTCGGTGTGATTTATATTTCTCTTCGCATAATTAATCGACTTCTTTTTTTGACGGTTTGTGAAGAACGAATGCTGCTGTTTGTTGTTTATTTGGAAAAAGTTGTGAAAATTGGGCTTTGTCATTGGTTGATGCGAGGTGTGGATATATAGGGTTTATTTGCATAGTCGAAGATAATGCGTGAATAATATGAGTATTGCGCTGTTCCACTAAACTATAGAATAGAACGTGTACTTGAGAAACGAGGTCGCTGTACATTTGCATATATGTAGTACGAATGGGAGAACATTTTAGGAACTGGATGATAATCATTGAACTAAAAATATTAGTTTCAATTTTTGCTAGTGAAATCTTACAAAAGTTAGGAAATAAAATGCTTACCTACATTTAAATAACTATTACAGTAAATCATAATGTATAAATACCTAAATCATCATACCGCAATAAACCACACTTAATCCGTCCGAAAATTTCCATACCCCCTAATTATCCTAAACACTCCACTCATCCACATACTTTTCCGGACGATAAACCGTCCCCCCTCCCTTCCTGGCTTCCTACGCAGGGGCTCATCAGTGGAGGTAAAAAGCCACCGCCGCACAGTGGCGTTATCGTCGGGCGTTTACGCGCTAGCCGACGCGTGACGGACGTACGTACGACCACCTGGTGCAAAAAGCCGCACGTGTCGTCGCGCGCGCGCGTCATGAGGGCCGAGAGCTCGCGCACGTCGTCGCGTGGCAATTAATAAATTTCGTACGATCCGTTCTCCTCTTTTTTTGGAGGGGGGTCGATATGGTTGGTTTCTTTTTTCGTCTTTCGCCGATGATGGGGTGCGCAGGAATGCGGGGAGGGGTAGCGGTATTGTATAGTTTAATGGTTGCGGATGACGTGATGCTGGATTGCGGTGGAATCGAGGAAGTTTTTTTCTCCGGTGTCATTGGTTTGCCATTATCGTCGTGTAGAAACTGATGTTTCGGCTCTTTATGTGACTGTACAGAGAGTTGATGATTTTTAGGGAAATTTGAGTTTGAAAGATAAAAATTCTTCGGTTAATGTGGTTTACGTGATACTTGTAATCTTTAATTCTCACCAACGTTTAATTAACTTTCTTTGCTTACCTGTAGATACTGTAGAAAATATGTCGGATATCTAAAAGTAAACAAAGGTTATACAATATTCGCACAATTTATCAATTGAAAAGTAAAAGAACTGAGCTATTTGTCGGTAATAACTTATAGAGGAAAATTAATCAAGCTTATTAGTTTGCTGTTAACCTTTTTGGGCATTAATGTTTTATGTGTCTATCTGAAAATCTGGAAATTAAAAGCTTATAGCATTTGACATATTTGGCCCGGACCTGATTCGGTCGATAAATAGAAGTCGGTCAATATTAATTAATTCAATACTATTATTGCAATAATAAAAAGCTTTCACTATGAGAAAGCAATAACCACTATTATGAACTGCTATCAATTTATCACTATAGAAATAGATATTATTAAACACACATTTTTATACTAAATTATTCAAATATTTTGCCAAAAATGTACGGCTACGAGAGATACTGATTGAACATATAGATTCGTGGGAGGTAATCGCGACGAGATTCTTCATGGGAAATAGATTTAGCGAATTTCATGCGCGCGCGATGTGGGTGGTTTGACAGGCCAATAAGCCATGACATGAGCGATCAGTTTACCATTATTTTCCTTATATATCTCAACCTTTCTTCCTTCCTCTGCTATATCTTTCCTCTATCTTTTCCGCGACATTCACACGAGTGGGTTTCCGAGGGTGAAAGAGGGTTAACCGTTGCGTAATGGGGGCTGATTGTCTTGTGCTCTCCTCGCCCTTTTCGCGTTGATTTTTCTCGATTCGTTCGTAATAATGTAGCCTTTGAATAAGGCATTTTTTCGTCTTTAGAATAAATTAATGAAAGTGTGAAATTTCATTGTTCAGTTTTTTTAACAAAGATTTGTCTTGATAATGTTGATAAATTAACAATTATTAAGATCTAGACAACGAAAAATAAGCTGGGATAGGCTTTATTAGTAGATCCTTTATATAATTCTTTGTGTAGTCGTAAATCTATAAAGCCAACAAACACTCATCAGGTAGCAGTTTTTAATTCAAGCAACACATACTTTTACTAGCCTTATCACCATGCAAAATATTTTTTCAGCGATAAAAGACGTTGATAAATTTCTTTAATTGATAAGAGATTGGCAATAGCTGCTCGAAATTTTTTCAACAGTGTAAGAAGCAGTATTCAGATAATAGAATGTTTAGTGAGCGCTTTTGCATAACGAGTAAAATAAATTACGATTTTAACAGTACAAAATGGATTTTCATAAAAAACATAACAATTCCAATCCCACGCTTACAGCAAATGTATTCAATAGAATATGGTTTATGTGAGTAAGCTATACTAGTTTTATTTAAATTATATTCAAAATGATTTAAATATTAATATTGTCTCTTACAGTTGGCTCTTCCCATTGTTTTGGTATGGGAAAAAACATGAAATCGAAGAAAAAGATTTATATAATGCGTTACCACAAGATTGCAGCGGACCACTTGGTGATAAACTTGAAAAGTATGTATCTTAATAGTATTTTAACAGTGTATATCTTAATAGTGTTTTAGTGTTTAATTTTTGTTCTATGATTGTATAATCATATATATTATAAACGTATAGGCTGTGGAATAAAGAAATTGAAAAAGCTAAAACTGAGAAACGAAAACCAAATTTTTTTAACGTAATTACTAAAGCCTTTTTCTGGTCTTCATTGAATGGTGCATCATTTTTGGGATTTGCTCAAGTTATTTTAAGGTAAATCTCTAAGTGATCATTCTAAATTCTATTTATAAGACTACCATTCAAATTGTTCTTGTAGCTAATATTTAATTTATTATTAATTGTTTCGACAGGCCTTCTTTCCCTACATTTATGGCCTGTTACATTGAATATTTTGAAATTGGTTCAACTACTACTACAAAAACAGCTTACTTATATGCCACATTGATAATAGCATCTATGTGCTTATTTGTACTACTGTGTCAGCACGGATTTCTGTATTTAAGATTAGTTGGCATGCAAGCGAGAATCGCATGTTCCTCACTTATTTATAAAAAAGTACGCACCCAAAAAAGAAATTCTAAAAATGTTGACATTTATTAATATAAATAAATAATTTTAGATAACAAAAATATCCAGTTCTTCTGTTGGTCAGATCAATCAAGGCTTCGTCATTAATGTATTACAAGATGATTGTTTTAGAATTGAGGAGTGGTTTACTCATTTACAGCAAGGATGGATGGGACCTCTTCAATTACCTATTGTTATTTATTTAGTTTGGAGAAGAGTTGGTGTCGCTTGTGCCGTAGGCATAATTTTGCTACTTTTCCAAACACTACCAGTGCAAGGTCTTTATAAACATAATTTATAATCAATAAGTACAAAAATATGAAAAATATATTGTAAAACCTAACCAAATTAAATATTTTTGCAGTATATTTTGGAAAAATTATTTTCAAACTACGCAAAAAAGCCTCAGCCAGAACTGATAGGAGAGTATTGTTAATTAAAGAAGTAATTAGCGGTATTCGTATAATAAAGATGTATATTTGGGAGAAACCTATTGGTCAAATTGTTTCTTACGCCAGAAAGTTCGTGGTACTAGCTAATATTTATTTCTCTAATCTTATAATCGAATAATATATAATTATTTTATAGGTACGAAATAAATGATCTGACAAATATAGCTTATTTAAAAACTATGTCCTGGGCAGCATATGCTCTGGCAGAACGCATAACTTTATTTATTACTATTTTAACATATGCACTTATTGAAGACCGATTTACGTCAACTATGGATACTTATTCGATTTTGCAACATTTTAACAGTTTACAATTACTCTTTGGTTTGTACCTAACGAGATCTATCATCAGTTTTTCAGAAACCAAAGTTGCAGCCAAACGAATAGAAGTAACTATCACGTATATTTGTAGAAAATATTTCTTAAATTTTTAATTGGTTATAAAAAACAAAATTATTGATTATGCAGGAATTTTTACTTCTCGATGAAGTAAATCAAGGTACAGAATCTCTTTCCAACCTTAATGATGATAGAAGTATATCAATCCATGATGTGACTGTTATGTGGAAAACAAACTCCAAAGTTATTTTGAATAATGTGAATATTCAACTGAATAAGGCAAAATTATATGTTGTCTTGGGTCCTGCAGGATCAGGCAAGGTAGTTTAAGTAATATTTGTATTGTAGAATTAGTATTTTATATCTTTTTACCATTTCTTTTTCAGAGGTCATTTATAAAATTAATTTTAGGAGAACTCCAACCATCTATAGGACAAATATTACGTCAGGACAGTGTTTCTTACTCCAGTCAGGAACCATGGCTTTTTGATGGTACTATAAGAAGTAACATACTATTTGGAGAATCATATAATAGATATAGATACATGAAGGTAATAAGGGCTTGCTGTCTTCTGAGTGATTTTACACAGTTACCCCAAGGAGACAAAACGATATTAATAGAAGGCGGTACAATTTTAAGTGGTGGACAGCGAGCTCGAGTCAATTTAGCACAGTTTGAGAGTTGATACAATGTATAGTTGGAAAAAAATTACACAATTTAGTAGTTTATCTGGTTGCTTTTAGGGCTGTGTACAGAGAAGCCGATATCTACATCTTGGATGATCCCCTTTCAGCAGTTGATATTAATGTTGGAAAACAACTAATGGGAGGTTGTATTAATGGATTACTGAAAGATAAAACTCGTATTCTTGTTACACACAATCTTCATTATTTGAATAAGGAAGATACTGTAATTTTATTTAATAAAGGAAGTATAACATATCAAGGGATATTTGGCGATATTCCAACTGATCATGTGCACATTCAAGATTTGCCTACATACAACGCGCTAGAAAATTCTTCAAACACAGAAGAATTAAGTGCAACGATTGCTAGCAAAATCAATGCACCGAACGAACTCATAAATTTGGTTTATGAAAAAAATGATAGTAAAGAAGATGCTGACGAAACTACAGAATTGGTGGAAAAAGGAAAAATAAAAAAATCTTTGTTTTGGAAATATTATAAGTCTGGTGGTTCAGTCTGTACAGTGGTTATAGTATTTATAAGTTTTGTAATCACCCAATCCGTGTTTAGCTGCACTGACTATTGGGTTTCATATATGTGAGTTTTATTCTTTTTAATTATATAATCGAGATGTATATATATTAAAGAAACATCTATTTCATGATTTATTGCAGGACAAGAATAAATGAAAATAATACGAATGAGTCTTACAATGACGAAAACAATAACGCAACATTTCTCGAAATGAAAACAATATTCAATACAAATATAAATATAAAAAGTATGAATTTATATATATACATTTATGGATTTTTGATCGCAGCCTGCCTTATTTTGACAGTAACAAAAATTTTATTATACTTCAAAACATGTCTGAACGCAAATCGTAATATCCATAACAGCATGTTTATCAGTTTACTACGTACACCTTTAAGATTCTTTCACTTAAATACAAGAGGTATAAATATGAATTCAATGTTATCAATGTTTACTTCTATAACATTTTTTATATTTTTTTATTAGGACATATT
>JAPYZO010002419.1:0-14756 GCA_030522905.1 Torymus flavipes | reverse complement strand
CTTTTTTCGTCAGGTATAGCGCTCTCGGAGCGCGAGCACTCGCGGCAGCCACCGAGCCGTATTCCTATGTACACTGTAGGCGCTTGGTTCTCCCGTGCGCCGGGCCGTCACCGCACCATACCGCGGATACAGTCCCTGCTGTTGCCCGTTGTTTCGCGCTCTCTACGCCTATGCGGCTTCTGTCTGTCTCGCTCGCTGCGCCCGCGCTACTGGACTCTGCAGCTACCTATATGCCTACCATGTGGCTCGCTTTCTGTGCTTCCAGGCGCGGCGGCACGCTGTACCGACTCTACTCAGCCGGCCGAGTGTCTACCGTGTGTACCGATTATAATCTCTTTTCGAAACTTCTAGTTTACGAATACTTCTAGTTTCGAAATTTGGCTACCGAATATTATTTCGAGACGCGTTATTATTCCTGTTTGAGATATTCGTTTCAGGCAAATTCAAATTGTTTGCTATTGTCAAAAGGGTTACGAATTTAATCTTTTTTTTTGCTTCTAATTTTTCTCGTTTCGACAGTTTCACTCCCGTCTGCGAATTAAAACGTGAATTTAGCATTAGCATGCATGTTTTTCGCGCTCAAAGGAAAATTTTTCCGGTACTATCGCAATTTCTAGAATTCCCGTATGCTTGTATCGCAACTTTCAAAAACCCAGTTGAGGCGCCATTTGTAACGTGATTTTTTATCTACTTTCCGACTGTATGGGACTTCACTTATTTCTATTAGTTATGGAATTAGATAACACTTAACACATTACTTAAAATAAAATAAAGAGGTTTATTATCATAGTTTCAATTACAGATTTTAAATCAATTTTAACATCAAGACACGCATGTCTTTCGAATGGTGCTATGCATTTTGAAGAACACCATGTTATACTTAAAAAAAAATGGTTCTGAACCTTCCACTCGAATTTCCGACCAGAAGAAAGTGTTTGGGAGTAAAAAGAATATCACCATTGGAAAGAGCAGGAAAAAATCTATTGATATTTGTCTCTTGTCTTTTTTGTGAGCGACTCAGAATACGATTACGAGCGAGTTGAACAGAGCGTGTTTTGCACGAAAAATACATCCTGCGCGCCCGCTGTCTCATTTCTACGGCGAACGCTTCCATATTAGAAAGGCGATATATCGCTTACCATGAAATCGCACCTATAGCCACAAACCAGCGGCGTACGTCATGTGACGGTCTTGCGCTCAAATTATACGCTCCCGCTCCATTCGTTCTTCGTTAAAAAAACCCGTGGAAATGACAAAAAAGCAGTACCTTATACCTATATAGCACTCCCTATTTAAAATTACACGTCAAGGCCTGAAGGGAGGTACGAATTTTAACTTGCTATTAAATCTGTGCGATTCAAATTTGAATTACGCTTAAATTTTCATGATTCTGCATTTGAATCGCAATGAAATTTGTATGATTCAAATATAAATCACTATCAAACTTTTACGATCCAGCATTAGAATCGCGATTACATTTCTACGATTCAAATGTGAATCTCGATTCATTGTTAGCATTCAATTGAATCTAAAATTTTGAATCGTGATTCAAAAAGGGCGATTCATTTGAATCGCAAAAATAATCACGATTCAAACTTTCTGATTAATGATTAGAGTCATGATTCATGTGAATCGGATTAATCAATGAATCGTGATTCAACTGCACCGATTCAGATTAATCGCAAAGTGAATGGAACTCACTTGAATCAGATTCATTTTTACGATTCATATGAATCGGAAATGAATCGCGTCTTGATGATTCGCGGTTTGGCACACCTCTGGTCAAGAGGATATGACCTTCAGCGGCTCTCCTACGCAGCTCTCTTCTCCTGTCTGTGTCGTTGCTTCCTCGTTGGTACCAATAGCTATGGCTACCGTCTTCTTCTCCTCCTGCTCTTCTTTTGGAGAATGAATTTTCCGTTTTCTAAACTCTCTGCTGCTTAGAATTTTTTCCGCCCTCGGGATATGGAATTCCATTTTCTTTTATTATTCTGATCTGCTCACTCTGAGCGTTTGCGATCGAGTGATTCATTTCCATTCTTCTATGGTCCACGTGTATTAGTCTCAGACATCGGAGATCAGACGGACGCAGATTAAAATCACATCTACTTGTGGAAAAACTGCATATGCCACACACATAGACAAAACCGCGCATGTCTATGTGTTTTGTTTCCGCCGGGCTCATTCAACTTTCTCTTCTTCATTTATATTGGAGAAGATAATTGGTGTGAACTTGCCCTCACTCTTCTGATTTCTCGTCACACAGAATATACGTTGCCTTTCCTACTTTTTTGTTACGTATGGGCCATCGTATTTTGTGAAAAACTTTAAAATCTCTTTTTTCTTATTACCCGAGATATTGTTGGCCTTTGAAAGAACTTAATCGCCTTCGTTGAGAATTTGGAACTGATTTTTATTTTTATTGTCAAATTCCTTTTTTCTCTTTTCTTTTTCATATTCTCTCTGGCTCCATTGATTTTTTCTTCATGGCTTATCTCTGATTTGTTGTCTTCATGTTAAAACCACTTCTCCCACATCTTGTTTGGCTTTTTATTCCAATACAACTCGTAGGGGGTGAATTCAGTGGTATCGTGGTATATCTCGTTGATAATTTCTTGTATCATGGACACATAGCATGCTCATGACGTATGGTTGTTCCTTACCATAATTCTAAAAAACTTTCCTAGCTCTGTATTTACTCGCTCCACGATGTTTCATTGTGGGTGGCGAATCGATAAATATATTAGTTGCACATCTTCCTCTTGTAGTTTTTCTTACCATTTTTTCAATGCAAACTACGTCCCATGATCGGAGATTATTTTTTTCGGCTTTCCTATCTTCATGCACTAGTGCTCAAGAATTTTTTTGATTATCGCCATGGTTGCTTTCTTAATCGGGTACAGCGTTACGAGCTTGCTGAAAGCATCTATCGTGACAAAAATGTGCTTCACTCCCCTGGTGGACGTAGGCATCGGCCCGTAAAAATCGACAGACAATAATTCTCTTGGCCTTTTTGGGAGGATATTTTGCAGTGGCGCTTTTAAAGAGCGCATCTCTAGCTTATTTCGTTGATACACGTCGCAGATAGAGACCAAATAAGCAATCTTGTGGCGAAGGTTTTTTATGTAAAAATCCTCCTCTTATATTCTAATCTATCCTCGAGCAACTTTCTCATTTTCTTGGTACCGATGTGCTCATATGCTTGATGAATGGCGAGTATGAGCAATTCATGAAATCTCGATGGTATCATAATCCAATATCCACCTTGAGCGTCTTTTTTATAGATTATGCCGTCGTGCTCTCTATAGGTTTTTTGTATATCTTCATCTCCTTTGGCTTCTTCTTCTTCCATCTTGCTCTTGAACCTTTTGAACTCGTCCTCTTCTTCTTGTAGTTTTTTCAGGTTTCTTAGCATTTTTATAACTTCCCCATCAAATTTTCTCTTTTTTTATCATGGCAAGGATGATTTCACCGCGGGTCTTTCTCGTTGGTTGGGCACGTGCAGTGGATGTCTAGTAAGCATATCTGCTATTACATTGTCCTTCTCTTTTACATACTCAATTTCTATGTCAAATTCTTCAATCCGCAACATCCAACAACGTATTCTACCGGTTGAGAACTTTGACTTTTTTTAAAATACCAGGGCTTGGTGGTCTGTTTTTACGAATATTTTTGCCGCCTGCAAGTACGTGTTGAGCTTTTGCAAGCTCCACACTATAGTAAGTAACTCCTTCTCTGTTATCATGTAGGCTAACTCGCTGGGCCTCAATGATCGATTTATGCATGTAAACCCCCTGTAGTACCCTGCGCCCAGGGTATTTTCATTTGCGTCTGTTCGGAGAATGTACGGCTTTGAGTGGTCGGGGTGCCAGGATAATGCGCTTTACGAACAAATCCTTCACATGTTGAAGTTGTCGATCTTTAGTGTCCCTCCACTCGTATTTCACATTTTTCTTTTTTATTTTGTGCAATGGTAGTAACGCCTCGGAGAAATTTCGAACGAACTTTGTATAAAAAGTCACTAATCCGAGAAATCCTTTTAAGTGAAGTACATTTCTTGAAGTTGGATAATTTGTTATCAAATCGATTTTTCCTTCCTGTGCCATTATTCCATGTGTAATGAGGGTAAATCCGAGGAAATCGACTTCTTGAACGAGAAATTTCGATTTTTTAAAACTCAGCGTAAAATTATATTCCTTAGTTCTGCTGAGAAAATGTTCAAGGTGGATCAAATGTTGTTTTTCATCACTCCAGATGCATAGTACGTCATCTACGAAGTTGATTATATTATATCCGAGTCCTCTCAGAACGAAATCTAAGCCTCTCACGAGTGCAGCCGTACTATTTTTAGTACCAAAAGGGCAGACTTCAAACTCTTAGATCTTTCCTTCGTGCATGAAAGCGGTCTATTACTTTCTTTCCTCTTTTAGTGGAATCTTCAAAACACTGCTTGTGAAATCTAGGCTGGACATGACCTGTGTTTTTTCACATATCTGTAGCAGTTATTCTATTGTTCGTGGTGACTCATGATTCATGATTAAACGCTTATTTAATTCACATCCGTCAATGCATACCCGAACTGAATTATCTTGTTTTTCTGAAGTCATGAGTGGACTGATATACTTGCTGTTCGATCTACGTATAATACCCCAGTCAAGCATTTTCTGAATTTCCTCTCTTACTTTATCTCTGTGGTTGATTGGTAAAGGGTAATGCTTAACGAAGAATGGCGCCATGTCTTGCACTCTCAACTCGTACTCGAATTCCCTTATTCTGCCAGGTTTTTTATAAAACACATCACGATAAATCCATAACAAACTTCGGGGCGCTTCTATTGTTGAAGGTTTATTTGTAGTACACTGCTGCAGTTGGTATGCATCTCTGTACTGATTCGTACTGCCTTCGATTCGTTTTAATAAAGGGGTTTTTGATACTTCGGGTAAAGATCGGAGGTGGTCCCATATTTTATCGTGTGGTATTCCCCCCTCGAATTCAGTCCCTTCTTCTTTTGTTCTTCATCTTCAGAAAAATCTTGAGCAAAGTTTTCATCTACTTCCTCAATTTTTAAGACTTCTTTTTCCTTTATGTCCTCTATTTTACATAATCCTCCGGAGTATTGCAAGTGTGTTTCTCCCTCGATGGTTTTCATGATTAGCTTTTCCTCCTACAGGTTAATTGTTAAGTTGAATTCTCGCAGAGCATCTATCCCTAGGATACAGTCCCTCACGAGTCTGGGTATCACAATGTATATAATACTTCGATTTTCATTGACAATTTTCGTTTTTGCCAAAATTTGGAGCTTTAATCATGACGATATATTTCCTATGGCTCACTTTATTACCTGCCCTACAATAGGTAGTTTAGGGCATGTATCGAATTCTCGTTCGTTCTCCTTGTAGGATTCTTCAGAAATGCATGATACTGGGCTTCCCGTATCCATCAGTCCTCTTACATTAACTCTCTCGATTTGTTCCTCGATTTCTGGTCATTTGAGAGTCTTTTCAGCTGTTTCGCCTTCAGATTCAGAGGTATCTCTCTCTCGAGGATCGTTTATAATCGTCGAAATCTGAGGGCTTTCTACTGTTGCATCATGTTGGTGCTCAATGGCAGCAAAATCCGGGGCCCGTGGTGCAGCATTATTGAGTTTCTTTTTTATCCATACCACACGCTACTATTGGATCGCTTGTTATCTGCCTTTCTGCCTCTGCTGGCTGTGGTTCTCATTTTCTCGTCTTTGCGGGGGATAGTTTCCCGCTGAGAGGTAGTTTCGAGCAGGACCATTATTTCGCGTTTCCTCCTCTCTCCTTTCTTGTCCCGGCCGTTCTTGCTGTTCAGAGATGTTTGAGTACCGAGGCCCCCTCTGTATTCTCGACTCTGCATCTTTGCACTGCAGTAAACTCATCAGGACTTTCTTTTCTTTGATGTCCTGTGACTTTGCCATAAAACGGATATTCATATCATGATGAGCGACTAATTTCTTTACCAGCTCTTCCTCGGTGTATTTTTCGTTCGAAGTATATCGCCGTATTCAATTTTTCTTGCGAGTGCGTCAGTTATTTCCTCAGACCAGAATTTTTCTTCAAACTGCTCCTCAAGGTCCTCGAAATTCTGAATCGAGTTCTCGACTACATACCATGGTGCACCAGGATGCAGCGCTAACCTTCAAATTCTGTGATAGCATGATTTTCATGTCATTTAACGACATTTCATTGGAGTTAAGGTACCGTCTCATTTCAGCGGCCATCTTTTCTCTCCGAGTTGCAAAATACAAGGTTGAGTTATCGAACATCGACCTCTGAGGTACCGTACTCTCTAAATCATCCCCCATTCTTCTTCTTTGATTAAAATTAATCGAGGAGATCGACCTTCGTGCTGAGCTTGCACATAAATAGCCCATTTGCTCTTGAAACTGCACTGACGATGTTTTCTTTTTATTCGCAGGGACGATTGCTGAGTACTGAGCGAGATTATCGTTGGTGCTGTTTTTATCTCCCAGCGAGTCCATGCTGTTTCGCAAATGGTTGCTTTCTTCATGCACGATTCTTATATAGTTTGCGTGCGTGAGCTGGTAGTTTCCAGAGCTTTTATCTGGCTTATGAGGTGTGAGACTTGCTTTGCCTTAGTCTTTCTACCTCGTGGAGTTTGGCAATTTCTTCGTCGAGATCATCGCTTATTTTATAAATTTTCTTAATTTCATTGCGCAATTGCTCCACTCGTGCTTCGGCATTTACATGAGTTTTCTCCACCCTCTCGTCTTCCGCGCGCGTCGCGCATATATCTTTCACAACAGTTTTCATTGCGTTTTTCACCTGAGCGTTCACTTCCTGTGCCACAAAGTTTTTCCACTTCTCCTTGAACATCTGATTCATCGGACTGTGGTAAACCTTCATAAAAGTTCTGCGCTACTCTGAGCCTTCAAATATTCCTGAGGCATTTTCGCCATTGCCCTGGACCATGGTCCCGTCTAGCAGCGCTTCCATTTCCTTTATGCTCGTCTCGCTCTCCTCGCTTTCTTGCTCTTCTTCGGGATTTCGCAAACACTCGTCTATTTTTCTTCAAATCTGTAAGTTCCTTTCGTCAGATCACATCCTGACATCTCTCGGTGTAATTTAACTGGTCTGTGCAGTCCTTGGCGCTGAGCGTGATTCGTCGGAAGAGCTCCTCCTACAATTCACTCACATCCTGTTCGATTTTATCCAGCCTTTTTTCATTTTCCTCGACATATACGAAAATTTACGTCACGTTATCCTGAATTGACGTTTGCTAGGGAGACGCCTCATCTCCGGATAACTCATGAAAAGTATCCGCGAGTATCTGGATATTTTCCTGGACTTGACTACTATCCAATGCGGAGTATACCTTCGTACGCGTACGCACCATCGTGGTTTTTTCCGTTAATCAGTATGATTTCAAAATCAGATCTCATACGCACTGACCATCATGAAATAAGTCAAGGACATCTGCGAACGAGCGAGATTCTCATTTAAAATTCATTTAAGACAACGCGTTACTCACGATTTGGACGTATCCGCACCTTATCCAACCCGTTGTCTGGTTTTTTTTTGTTTTTTTTTGTTTTTTTAGGTTTTTTTTTATTTTTTTTTTATTTTCTGTTTGTTCTATCTTCCTTGTTTCACTCGAGCTTCATCCAGCTGAAGACCGTGCTGAGGTCATCGATCTTCTCTTCAATTGCTTGGACTCTCGTGAAAAGCTCGGAAACGTGCTCACCTCTTAAAACCTTGCTCGCGAACGCTGTCCCACAGGTACTTATTCTCAGCGTCGAGGTTTCCGCACCATTTCACTTACGTCACTTGCTCCTGGAGAAGAAATATTATTTCTTGCTGACGCAGCGGGTCTACAATCCCGAACTGCTCGTTTCACGGCACCATTCCCTGAATCCCTGTTCTCTACAAGTTTGTCTTATTTGGAACACGAGCCATACGCAATGGAGATTTTTATTAGAGCAAGAGTCCCTTTTACCAGTCAATACCGTCCCTCATGAAAACCAAGTCACACGATATCAAGATAGGAAAAGGAGATCACTTGTTCTCTAATATGCTCCACGGTGCAGACTGAGATTGCGAAAACGCTTGATCAGTCGCGTCGGCTAGCCAAAATCTCCCACCATTGCGCTATTACCGCTAGCACCACTCCACACACGCACACAATACATACTTAATCCACTAATTAAAAGCCTAATCATCCCTATCTAAATTCCTTCTCTCGCGCCAGACGCTCTGATGTCACATAATTTCTCGCAGCTCCCTCGCGTAACAATTTATTCGAATTTATAGTTTCGCCGCGACGATTACCGGTGCAGATACACAGAACATGTATATATCACACACGCGTGTGTGTAATTTATTTTGATTCCGCCGATACTTGCCGTATGCCTCTCCCCCTCTCAACGGCTTTTAATCAAAATAATCCGTGATATACTAACTATCTATCTTTTCTAAATATACTCTGCGAAATTTTATTTCATTATATTATTCGCTTTCTCTAATTCTAAAATATTCCCTATTATTCTAAATAATTACGCTGCTTTTATTATGAACATATTAATTTATTTAAATAACTTAACTATCTACTCACGTTCCATAAACTAATTATCTATTTACAAGTTTAAATTAATTTATTTATTTATAATCATTAAGGGGGTGTTGTTGTCCTGTACTCTGTTTTACCGACAGATCAGGGCGAATTCTATATTACAAAAATAAATATATTGAATTACGTCTTATAAGGAGATAGTTGCCCTGCACAATGTAATAATCTACCATCCTACACAGTTTTGATCCGCAATATCAACGGCACCTTAAAAAATTTTGCAAACAAAAATAACAGAAATTTCATTCGCAAAATTTTTTAGGGTACTGTTGATATTTTGGCTCAAAACTGCGTAGGATGGTAGATTATTACATTGTGCAGAGCAGCTATCTCCTTATAAGACGTAATTAAATATATTTATTTTGGTAATATAGAATTTGCGGTATTCTGTCGGTAAACAAAGTACAGGACTACAACACCCACTTAACAAACTAATAAACAAATAAACAAAGAATCGAAAAAATTTCTGAAAAGGCAATTCATGCAATTGAGTGTTGTAAAAATAAAAACAATAAAAAATTTCATAGAAATTTTCTAAATTAATTACATAATATGTATCTAATCCTTTCTTTAAGAAATTATGGCCGATGATCGTAGCTCATTTAGAGACTTAATGTGATTGGATATTAGAAAAAATGGAAAATATTTGAATTCGTTGGATTAACAATGTATTAGGTTTGAATTTTTAAACTCAAGTATTTATAGAATTACTAAATAATTTGCGGAAGCGTAGACGAAATGGGACTTTCTCGACGTTCTCGCTTCGCTCGGGCGACAAACTCATACTCGTACGAGAATCATCATCTCTCGCACTAATATCAAAATGTACTATTTTACATTAAATATTTGTTAATCAATTTCGATAATAAAAAGATATTTCTTTGTTGCTGTTCTTTGTGTACCCTATATGAATATTGCTCCAAAATCTATATACCATCATCTACTTTTTAATTATAAACGTTTTAACACAATGTTGTACTCGATAAGTATAACAAGTGGTAAAAATTGTGAGTCGATAAATCGAATATTCTTTACAAAAATGCAATTAGAAAAAATTAAAAAGAAATTTTTAACATCAAATAACATTGATTATAACAGTCAGATTTTTTTGGGGAACAAACTTAATTCTTAGATATAAGAAAAGTACCTTTTTGAGAAACTTTAAAACAATTCATTGACTTTTACTTCTGTTATCAAAGATGGAAGAAACCGCACTGTTTTTTAAGAAATAATTTCTTTCTCGGAAACAAGTGCAGATAATTTTAGCTAAATGTTGAACTAGATAATGGGTTAAAATTTAAAGTTAATAAATAAAATATCTTTTTAGAAATATAATAAAGAAGTATAAACTATATTTTCATGGATTAAAAATGAAAGATAATTTAAATTAAAAAAAAAGAAAATGTAGGTAATTTAAAGACCTTTCAATATAAATTATTAATGTTTCGTAAGCATAGCTATTACGTATTAAAAAAACAAAACAGCTAAAAATTCAAAATCGATTTTTGAATATAAAAAAAAAATTAATGAAATCTAAAAATCGCTGCTAAGTTCTTTAGCAGAAAGCTTTTTCAAAAAGCAATGTTTAATTAAATCAAAAAATTTTTTATATGTATATTTAAATATAAAATATTGCATTATTTCTGCACATTTGATTTTGCATAAATACATTATTCAAAAGTATAGATAAAATTATATTTAAAAACATTTACGGAGTCAAGCCATAATTATTGAACTAGAATGAGAGAGTGGCGGGTTTCCGAAATAAAAGCACGTTAGTTATATGTCAACTAAATGGAGTGCTCTTTATTGAGTCTAAACAATACTCTGAATTTGTGATTTGAGCAATATTGTTCCTAGAGCGAGTTGCGTGGAGCGTCCGTCTCATGTGGCTCTCTGAGCGGTACTGGAGATAAACCCTTTTCGCGCGACGTGGGTTGCAGTTCGAGCGATGTAAGAGAGAGCGAGAGAGAGCGTGATTGGCTGTTGGATATCACAGGAGTTAGTTTTGGAGCACAAAGCTCCGTGACGTCACGGAAATGGGGGGGCAGAATCCCAAACAAATTGCAAATTTAAAAATGAAATGTATCAACATATGCAATTTTTTAATCTAAAAAAATAAATACATTGCTGTCAAAAAATACAATAATAGTGATTAGAAATAACTCTTTTTATATCGTATAAATTTTCTTAAAATTAAAAAAATAAATAAATTTTAATTATGAATATTATTTTTTTATAAAATATTTTTGAACAAAATTATATAAATTACGAAAATGTGTGCAAAAATTAAAGTTGTGTAACGAGCACTGCATTGCTCCATACATAACTGTTGGATAAATGGAAATTAAATACGGATTAAGGGGAATTCTGACTATTGCATTGTCCTTATGTGTTATCTGTTCGATTGCACGTATGTAAAGGGTGATGGCGTGTCACGTATACACTAATCGTAGTCCCGCGTGAGACTCAACCCGGCATATTAACGTCAAGGTCGCGTCGTCGGGAATTTGAATCTCGCGCGCTCATACTATAGCACGCTATAGTGTCAGTCCTCTCTCTAGCTATAGACATCGGGCCGACCGCGTGTTGGCTGATGAAATCAGACAAGGACGGCGCTATAGTGGATTGCGTAAGTGTGAGTGAGACAGATTATAATGAAATATATTATTAATTATTTCATCTGTTTATGCACTTATGAGTGTGAACAAAATTTTATTCCCAACTAAGTCGAGCATGACGCGTCCGATTATCGACATCTCGAGATCGATAAGCCATTATTTGATTAATTAACAACACACCCAAGTTAATAATTTATTTTATAATAATAATCAACATTATTTCGTGAACAGAGTTTAAAAACTATAACAATAAAGTCTTTAACCACTCATTTCCTTCTAAAGAGTTAGAATGAATTGAGTTAACAAAATTTTATTGAATTTATCGTTGTTATAAATTAATAACGAAATATAAATAAATTCCATAGGAAATTTAATCGATCAGCATGATGTGTGTCGTCCCAACAGTATGTCATATCAATTATGCCTATAATTCAGTCGATTATAGTTGTATTTGGAACAAGAATTGTATTTGTTTAACTTATCACATATTTTGATTTAATTATCTTTTTCTAGAGAATTTAATACGAGAGCATGCTGTGTGATCGTCTCTGTGTATCGTTATACCTTATATATTTAATTAACAATAAAGGAGCGGTATAACAAATAAAGGAGAGTTTCTAGACGATCAGTGGGGGCAGGAGGGAGGACCGCAGACTGGAGGGAGGATAGACGGCGGGGCGTCAGCATCAGGGGATGCGCATGACTTATTCATGCGTTTTTGTAAAGAGGTAGACCGCGCATCCCCCAAAAAAGCAGGTGATCTTCATTGCGGAGGTGAGGAAGCATGCGGCGCAGTGTACTCTCGTCACTATGCTTTACATGCAGGCAGGAGCCGCTTCTTTTTTTCTCTCGCGCTCTTGCAGCATTAGTCGCTTAGTTTTGGAGTTCATTCTTTTTTTTCTTTTTTCTTTCTTTCTTTTTTCTCGTGTACACATCCATACGTTTTTTTTTTTGACACCACGCCGACGTTCAAGAGGACCTGCGCCGCTCACCGTGCACGTGTAAAATTTTGTGTGGAATTTGTGCATCCATCGGTTTGCATCCGTGGCAGCCGCACGATAGGGCCATGACATAAACTAAGTAAGTGGATAAGACTAGTTAGGCCTGCGATTACTCCTCCGGGATAAAGCGGTCCAAGTCGAGTTGGTTCGCCCAACTCGGCGACAAGTAGGTTAGGGACGTCGGAAAGGAAAACCAAGGGACGGCATAGCCTCCCTCCTGGTCCTAGTAGGGCTGACCGTAAGGCCACCCGTACAGACGGATGACAGGGTTGCTCTGACGCCTTAAGGGCACTTGCCGTAGTTAATTCACATTGGGATACTTATCGCGTCGCGCGCGAGTAAACTCACGCGTTAAATACAATGATTAATTTAAAGGGATAAAATATATTTAACCATATACTATATATATCTCCAAATTAGTATCCATACTAATTTGGCATATGTCCATTTCCGCGCATATATTGATGTTTAGGTCTCTTTCTGGACCTACTCTTTATAAATTTTATTTAACTTCAGTGCTAGGATTTTCTTTTATCAAATATAATCACGGTGCTTTCAATGCTATAGATTGATTATACTTTCTTCATTTTTCTCATTTTTTTCATTACTTTGTCTTATACCCGTGACCTAGTATAGAACAAATTTGACTCCACGTAACGTTGTTACGATATTATTTTGATTTACGTCTCTATTTTATTTTTGATTTATATCGAGCCACGGTGTTCATATTATTTTTTTTATGTTTCTTTTGATTTATGTAATATTTGATAATATACCTAAAATAAGGTATTTAATAAATAATATTGTTTTGTTTACATATAATTTTATTATTTTAACCTGGGCATTTTCCACCACCACATTCCATTTCCTCTCAAAATCACTATAATTTTAAGTTTTACATTCAATTATTTTCAATTTTGTTCTAACAAATTATTTTTACTTTTTATTTAATTTATGCGCATTCAATATTTTTATTTTGATATTATTTTCTGATTAAATTGATTAGTCTTTGAATTTTCGTTATTGTTATTATTTTCCTTTTTTTTTTAATTTTGATTTTCGAAGTAGTCTTTTTATTTTCTTTTACGACGGAGGACAACCGCAGCAGAGATCATCGAGACCTTCATCAAAAGCACATAACCACCATTGCACATAGGTGATGATATCCAAGCCTCCCTCCCCTATCCATAGAACCCGCTTATAAAACCTTACAGTTGACAAATTTTTTCATACGTGGGCCTTTACGCGTGAGTATAAGGGTAAATCAACGGAGCCCTGCGATTGTTTCTAACTCTTTTTTTTTAATTAATTTATTGCTACTATTAGCGGAGGGTGCGTAACACATAAACGGGGCAGGATGTAATATCTTTAATGTTTACGTAGAAAACCAGTCCTGTAATTCACATTACTGTGCCACGCATGCTCAAGTCTGGAGATGTAAAGAACTGTCTAAAATGGTCCTCCTATCGAAATGATATTTTTTTGGACACTTTGTCTCCCTACGATTATATCTCCACATATCTGCCTCTCCGTCATCTGACTTTACGTCTTTGTTTTTACGTCTTTGTCTCCATGCCTCTATTTCTACGTCTCTGTCTCTACGTCTCTGCCTCTACTTCTATGTCTCTACGTCTCTGCCTCTACCTCTCTGTCTCTACGACTCTGCCTCTACTTCTATGTCTCTATGTCTCTGTCTCTACGTCTCTGTCTGTACGTCTCTGACAACTAAAAGAAAAATGAGTTTTGAGCTGCCCACTTTCGATGAAATATATATATTCTGAGATTTTTTAAGTTCTTTAATAGAATTTCGTTTCATTTGCATAAATATGGCGATGTTTCGTACGTTTCATACTTCTAAAACAAAAAAACAAAAAAAAATCGTGGAAAATTGCTAATTTCATTTAGTGCACGAAAATGGCGGAACGACGCCTCCGCATGTTTGAAGTTCTAGTGCAAAATAATTACAACTACCGAGAGACTGCAAGACAATACCATCGGAGGTATTCGAATGAGGATGCTCCAGGCCACACCATCTTTTTATGGTTTCTAAATTAAATATTATTATAAAAAAATTATGCTTTTTCCGGTGTTGGTACGATATCCAATAATCTATGTTCATCAATTAATTTTTTGTGTAACCTGTGCGACTTAAAAAATAAAAAAAATAATGCTAAAGGTCGCGGCTTTGGGCCTCGCTCGTAAAATTTATATGTCTTATGTGCATCGAGAGCAGGATTATAAACTTCACCAGGTAGGGTATTAAATTCGCATGATCCTATTATAATAAAGTACGATGGGGCTAAAATTCATACATTATAATTTATTTTCGGCAGATTTTTTCGTCAATTAAGTTCCTATTTTTAATCGCGCGTGATCGATAAAGTATACGCAAGTTTCACTCCGCTAATTAACCTTCCGCAAATAGACACACACACACACACACACACACACACACACACACACACACACACACACACACACACACACACACACAGACACACACACACACACACACACACACACA
>JAPYZO010002418.1:0-30008 GCA_030522905.1 Torymus flavipes | reverse complement strand
CGACGGCGCGTGTGCACTGGAAAGTCCATTGTCTTTGCCGCGTACGTACGTACGCGACAAGTATGACGGATCCAAGTGCGGTTGTCGAGTAAGAGAGAAAGAGAGAGAGTGGAGTTGTTTTACTGACGATTAAAATGTGTTTAGTGGTACATATAGCCGTTGCGTGAACATCGAGTATAGACCCGACTGTTCGCTTTTATTATTACCAGCATAGCTCGTTAATTAAGCGTGTATCCTCTATTTGCCTTCGAAAAAAAACGACCGTGGTCTATCCAAATTGCCGCTTTCATTACCCGGCCTAATCCAAGCCCCTATACGTGTGTACCCCAAAATTAGCCCTCCGATCGATACCCATCACTCACTCGGTCCCTATCTATCCACCTTTCCACCTAACCGCGGCTCTGCTACTACTACCAGCGTGCACCCATTCTCCCCCGTTTCTGAGCGCGCTTATCTCTGGAACATCGAAGTTCGATTCGCGGGGAAAAACAAAAGTCGTGTATAGCCGCAGTGCCGCCGCGCCTCGAAGACAAATCGCTCGAGCGAGCGACCACCGGCGACGCGATTAGTCCCCCCCAATTTCGGGAGAGACTATGTGGCTGTCCGTCGATTGATTGGCTACCGCGTGATGCCTATCTCGGTAGAAGATTCGATACTTCGGGGGGCTTTTAATTTTAATTAAAAGCGCCTTTTCCGCGATTTAGCCGCTCTGCTGCGAGCGGTATTGACGTCGGGCCGATTGTTGTCGAATTCTCCGTATAACAAACAAAGAATCAGGATTTCGTTTATCTGCGGTTATAATTCGTTTCTTTCGCTATATGTATAAGGATTTCTCTTGTGCGGCTTTGATTGATTGCTGCAAAAGTTATCCGGTTTCTGCATTTTTTCAATCGAGTTATATATATGTATCCATGCACGATATATTACGAATTATTGTATTTTAATCACTGAGAAAGAAATTATAAACAATGTGTGTAAGCTTCAGCGACGGCTGGAATCTATAATTATGTAACCTGCAAGTTGCCGATGATTTTTTCCGCATTCTCATATTTTCCGGCACGCTGTCCATCAATCATTATCTCATTAATTAAATAATAAGAGAGTTCGCGCGCACGATACTGGTTAGTCGTGTGCGTTAAATCAAACCCGCTCTTGTGGCCGAGTGACTCGGCAATCTTTTGTCTTCAGCAATAAAAACCTGCAGCATCGGAAAATATATATATATATATATATACCATATTTCCATTTGTCGCCATACCGGAACATTCCAAAAGCTCCGATAAACAAAAACAACGTATCCGCTAAACTTTCCAGCGCAAACATGGCAATTCATATATCTATATATATACGTATACATTGCGAAAATCGTCGTCCACTAAACACTTCAGCCTAACGCCCCATACGTAACCATAACCATCGGCTTCTATTACTCGCGCCCCGTTTCTGCATATCGAGGCGCATTCCTCGACTCTCGCCTCTGACGTCATTGCACACAGTTTAACGAAAAAAATACAACAGCAGTATATACACACGTGTGGCTCTCTGCGTACGCACCGAGCGGTCTAGCGGTTGCTGAATTATCTCGGCAGCAGCGGCGATATATACGGATAATGGCAAAAAGCGGGCAGAAAGATGATGTTTTTCCATCGGGCTGTCAATCACAGTGGGTATATGTGATGCGATATAGGAGTGCACGATTGATTTTCAAAACAGATGCGCGAGGCTCGTCATGAATATTCATAATCGCCGACGCGTGCTGCTTGCGAAAATTGATTGATAATCGGTTGCAGAGAGGGAGAGAAGATGTAACGCGAGACGCGATCGTAAAAAAGTGCGCGCGACGATGATGATGATGCAGCGGCGGCTTCGGAAAATATCTTATTATACACGTGGTTATAGCAATTTTTATGGGTAAATCATTGTTGTAAAAACCTATAGGTCTAATATTCTTTATCCAGTTTTTGATAATACACGTTTACATCCCAAAAAAATAAAAACATTATTCGTCTGAACATTGAATCTTCGCTTCCAACGGTCTATGATTGAAATTAAGCAACCCTCGGTAACCCTGAATCTGATCAAAATTCACTCGCTCCTCCCAAAATAAACCACAACCCCCAGCGGAAATCGATGGCCCATCGCCACCGCGCTAGCCGATAAATCAAAGATAAAACGCACGGGAGCGGATTTTACGCGGCGCGCGCGCTCACCTATAATACACGCAGTCAACCTCCTTAGCCGCGAGTCGTAAATAGAGAGAGAGAGAGAGCGAGCGCGAGGCATTTCTCGGTGCTTCGATCGATGAGGGAGGGAAGCTTCGCCGGTGCGACGAACCCGCGCGGCGCATGTGACGTATAGACCGCGGCGGGGCTACTGCTACTGCTACTACTACAGTGTGTGCAAGCCATGCGCTCTGGTATTTTTACATATATATACGCAGGCTCGTTTTCGCGCGTTTCTGTGTTTGTAGGTTCGCTTCTGCGTAGATGTATGTAGAGCCGAGAGAGGTATAAGAGAGAGGCTTTATATTTTTCGATTCTCGTTTACGCGTATTCTTATCACGTTTGGAAGAAACATTCCTCCGAACGTATTACCCTAAACCATATTAAATTCAGTGAACCTGGAGGTAAAAGACCTATCGAGGAAGCCGCCAACGACGCGGCTATAGGGCGGCTACGTCATGAATTGTTCAGAGCGACGGGGTCGTCAGCTGCTCCGTCAGTCAATATATAATATATAGCTATCTCTTTCTCTTCGTTCCCTCGCGACTATGGAATGCCGTGCGCGTTGTTTGGTCTGCGCGGAGTACTTATCGTGGGTTACTTATACGGCGACATTTTTTAGCGCGCGCTGCAGGCAGCTTTTGATCTCTCGCGACGCGAGATATCGCGCGCTCGACTTTGTCGGAGCTATGCGTAAACTGTTTGTGGAATGGGATACGTCGCTCTAGATTGGCTTTTCGTTACTGAGCTCTGCAAGATCATGAGCTTTGTGTAGTCGCCGGTGCTAAAGTTCAAGAATATTCTGATTTTTATCGAGTTGTGTGGTGTCGGATGACAATAATGATCCATCATCAACTCTTGACGTACTCTCTGCGTACAATGTCTCAATCTTTCGAAACCGTTCTATATAACGCGTGTACCAATCCGATCGCCGTTACGTAACCAACTTACAATACACATACATATACTTATACCTATTCTGGAGTACGAGCGCAGATCTGACCTTGTCGATCAACCACCTGAGAGCGCGATTTTTCTCCACTCAGCGCGAGTCAACCTTCAGATAACTCCTGCGAAGGCCGCCGCGATTTTTGACAAGGGGATTTCCCCCCTGCGCGCGAGCGATCTTATTGTTTTTTCTCCTATTGTTTGGATGTTTATCGCCTTATCGCCGACAGAGGAGAGGCGGCATATATATAGCGTCACGATAACCACGTCGGCACTCGAATTGCGAAACGACTCGCTTCTTCTTTTTTTCTGCGATTCAACGGAAAAATCGCTACGCGTGTTTTATCAATGATTTTCACGAGGCCAGTGACGGAATCGCGAGTACAAGTACATTGTACGTTCATAGGTACGTGGGACAGTGCGTCGGTAGCGCAATAGCGTGCAAACAGAGTGCTGCAATGTATATACGGGGAATTTTTCGTCGTCAGAAAAATGAATAGCAGGAAAGACTGTACGAGGTATGATTCCCTATTACACTCGAGTGGAGAGGGAGTGTACATTATAGTCGATCTGTCACGTGAAGCCGGTCGTGATCCTCAACTTGTACAACTCGATTACACAAGCGACTTCCCAGTATATAAGACACTTTATCGAATCTATACATTTACGATTATTTCCGTAACGTATATCCGTTCCATAACCATCGCATATGCATTGTATATATACACACGCACTTCCCGTTCTTATAAACAAGCAGGAGAAATCTAGCGCGATATTCAATTCGCCCATAAAGAGGTCGTCGATCCTGCGCCGTCGCGAATCCTATACCCAAACATTCAGTCTACTGACCCTTCCTAACGTTCTCTCCCTCTCATTCTTTTTCTATCCGCCTATATGTGTATACTGTAACGTTGCGTCACACTCGGTCACCCGCGATGCAAATACACTCGCGGCAGAGAAAGAGACGGCGACAATGCATCATCGCTGCGAGGCGTGAGAGATAAGATTAGCGAGCGCACACACCCGCGAGCTTCTCGCCTTACGCGCGTGTCTCGACGGTTTCTCCTCTCTATCTCCTTCTTCTTTGCATCGAGTTTTTCTACTTCGATAGCCGATTACGATCTGTATAAAGGCGGCGACGCAAGCATGCGATGAGGAGTCGCCAAGGTATGCGCGCGGCGCTTTATCGGCGGCAGACTTTTTGTGCGCGCAGCAGAGGTAGGTAGGTATTGTGCGCGTGTTTATAAATATTGCATCGCGCGAAAGGAAATTAACAATGACGAGTGCCGTGGCGATGAAAGCACTTGGAGAGAAGAGAATGAAATGCTTTTTTTGTTCGATTCTTTTCTGCTGTTGATTTTAAAGGAATAATGGCGTCGATCAAAAGAATGTAATTATGTTGGTTTTGAAGTTTGATTAGTGTTGAAGTTTAGGATTGGATTAAGGAAAAGACTTGACTCTGAAGATTTTTTTGAAAAAAGAATGTACTATTGTTTCGAATAACAATTCTTAGACAATTCGTAAAATAGAAAGCATATGTCCTTTCACTCCGCTGGAAGCACAAACATCCTCCAGTAACATAACCGCGAACTAAATATGTTCGGACGCACAAAATTTTACAACAATCCAGTAGAACTCGACTTTCCAAAAGTACCTCGAAAACTGGAAGCAGCGCAGCGCTCAGAGAAAGAGCTAGTAAACTTGGAAAACAAAATGTTATCGGCTCCGCGCGTTTGCAATCTCCCTCCCGTTTTCGATAAACATTTCATCTCTCTTTCTCTCTTGCTCGGCGAAAAATACATAGGGACCGGCGCGCGCTCTTCCTCCACTAGAAATGAAGATTTAACTCCGCGAAATTTCGGGGTGAATATACGATCGGCGTCACACCGCGAGACGCCGCTGCAGCGAAAATATGTATTTTTCGCGGCTCGTGCGCTGCGTACCCGCGAGTATAAGAGAGAGAGAGAGAGAGAGAGAGAGAGAGAGAGAGAGAGAGAGAGAGAGAGAGAGAGAGGATTCAAAATGGCGGGAGCGTGAAATGTAAAAGTTGTACCGGTGGCTTAAAAAGAGTGTCGTCGAACAAAACAGATATAAATTCAGCGCGTGCCGCGTGTGTCTTGAAATTCGAAAAATCCGCGCGGAGAGGGGAGAGACAGAGAAGTTGTGCGCTTCGTCGATAACTCGAGCGACGTAAACAAATTCGTGCGGGGGAGGAGGAGGAGGAGGAGGAGGAGGTTTCTGGGTCAGGAAAAAGAGTATACGGCTTCGTCCCCGGACAATCGGTCGGTACAAGCGCGCCGGTAGCAGGTTTTATTTCAGCGAGAAGAGAGAGGGCAGCCCTACTGAAAAAGCTCACATGAGACTCACCTGAGTTTCACCTGATTTTCATGTAATTCTCTCCCCAAAATCTGATATAATTCTCATGTGATTCTCATATTAGACTCATGTAATTCTCTTTTGACTCAAAAAAAACGAAATTTTTACCCCCACCACCGATTTTCGAAAATTCTGCCAACGACGTCACATAGTATGTGAAAAAGTAATATTCCCCCCTATCGTTGCTACGTCCCTATTAATTTTGCCCATTTTCGGTTGGAACTCTTCTTTTGGGGATATTTGCGATAAACGCTCGTTCAGTATCGAAGTTTGAATTTGAAGCACCGTTCCGGTGAGATTATAGTTCTGCGCCCACCGCTAGGCGGGGAGGAACTCGGACTCCCACTGCTTTTCAAGCGGGGTGTCAGTATTCGTATCTTATTATAATAAGTCAAAAAACAAATATAAAGTTCCAATTCAAATCACTGCTCGATTAGTTCAACGACAATTTATAATCGTCATGAATCATCTCGAGCAGTTGATGGGTGACCACACAATGAATTTTCGGTAGGTGCGGTGGGAGGAGTACGATGGGATCTGCGTAATTAGTTACAAATTGTGAATCGCTACGCTTCCCATATCTAATTAAAAGTCTTTCTCGTGAAACCTTTGTAGAGTTTTAAAAATATCGTTGATGAATATTGGAAATAGTTGGTTGCTTAAAAAAAATCTATTTTGAAGTCAAAAAGTATAATCATATTTCAACATGCAAGTGTACACCATGGCTCTCCAAACCAGAGAGTCTCGAAAGACGATATCACAGTCGAAAATCGATACCCCGAAGGTTCTAAAACAAAAGGAAATATACCGAAGCGTCAAGGTTGTGGGCAATCGTACAACTCGCGTAAAATGCACTACACGCAGGCAAAAAAGCTCCTGGCCAAGCAACAGAGTATCCCCAGCGAGAGTAAAGAAAGCATTGTTCGTCCCCCGCATACACACCGCGTGCTCTCCTGTGTGTAACAATCTTCCATTATTGAGAGTCCTGTTTACAAATTGAACTCTCTCTCTCTTCCTCTCTCCGATCGCCCTCTCTCTCTCTCTCTCTCTCTCTCTCTCTCTTTCTCCCTTCCTAGTTTAGAGTATTGCCCCCACCCACCGCTAGGTGCAGCGGAGCAGTTTTCGTAAGTTTTCGGGCGCCGCCGTCGCCCCGAAACTTTATTCCGCTGACTCCTGCCCTCTTCCTCTCTCTCTCTCTCTCTCTTCTTGTTTTGTCCGCGCGCGGGGCATCGAACCCGCTCTCGCGTTGCTGCTGCTGCTGCTACTGCTGTCACGGCTCCGCCCGCCCGCGCTCGATGTAGCGAACGGGGTTTATGTGTGTAAATTCGGGAGGGGGAGGCGGAGGAGTTATCGATGGGAGTTCGAGGTGGCTGCCGCTGCTGCCTAGCCGGTCTGCTCCGGATTTTTCGGCTGCAGGAGGGAAAGAGAGAGCTTTAAGGATGCGAGCGAGCGGGTGCAGTCGAGCGAGATTTATGGCTGTTTTGTTTGTCGGAGATGCGCGCGCGAGTGTAGGGGTAGTAGAGGGGAGGGATGGAGGGGTTGATGCGAATTTCGAGGGCTGGTGCATGCTTAATAACGCGAGATGAGTTAATTTTTGGGAGATGCGGCGGCGGAGAAGCGAGCCGGGTGATGGTTATGGCTTTTGGCCTCGTGATTTAAGGAGTTGATCGTTTGCTGCGGTTATTATGTTTTGGTGATGGGTATACTTTTTAGATTGGTGTGTAACTTGTATTATACTAATTTTTTATCGTTTTATATAATGTAGTTGAAAATTTTACTTTTAATAACGATACATTTTTTTTTACGAAATGGGAAACCTAATTTTTCAATCAACACACGGACTTCATTCACATATCAGCCTAGACTTTATCATCAGAAAATATCTACCGCTATCGCCGCGCGCGAATCAAACTCGAATCAATCACAGGCTCGAAGAATTCCCCGAATAAAGTATCATCTGTCAATTCCACGCACTCTCTCTTTCTCCCTCTCTCTCTCTCTGTCTATTGCCTCGCACGCACAATAAACAAAAAAGAAATCCACTTTCCGCGCGTCTCCCCCCGCGCGTCGGATCCAATCACTTATTCCGCGAGGAGGGCGGCCGGGGGCTTGATTGAGCCTTTTCATCGAACGCCCGGGCGCGTGAAAATTCGGCTTTTTCCCCTCCTTGCAAGGACACAATTTGCCGCGATTGAAAGTCTTCTTCGCAGTATAGTGGAGGCAGGAGCCTGCAATTAACCGACGCGTCGGCCGTAATTGCGCGACAAAAGTGCTCATTACGCGTCATGCGGGGAGAGTGCGAGAGGGAGAGAGCTAACGAGTGGGAGTTGCATTATAGTACTGTATAGGAAGTTCGAAGATATTAATCATCGTAGAGGTGTGTTAAAGTTGATTTTCTTTTATTTTTCTCTTTTTTTTTCTTTTTGTAAGGAAGTGGGAAGGTGTGTGTGCGCTAATCGTTATTTTATCGCGCACGTTCGAGTGCTGATGTCGATACGGCGTGGGATTTCTTTTATTGTACTCTTCATCTGAACTGCATTTTTTGATGGCGTAAATTTCCTCTTTTGGATAAACCTTTCGTGTTTCGGATATAACAACTTTTTCTATCAGTGCCCTCCTTGAACTATAGGACCATACATCGATAATACATATTTACGCGAATAAGTCATGAGCAGAAACGCAAGAGGCACAATAAATAAGAATCAAAGCACTTTTACGCGTCATGATAAATGCTCCGGTAATTTTTACGATAATCAATGATTGATAATCCATTAAAAATGTAATATCTAATTTCTACATAATTATGTTGTAACGATATATATATATATATATGCTTTTTATCGTGGCCTGTAGGGATATAGCGTGTCGGATCAGGTGACACCCGCTCGCAAGCGTCTGCGATTGGACAATTTTGAATCTGTACCTCCTACCGGTTGATAAATTTTCCTGCACACGATATACCGCTGTTCCGCGCACTTTTTCCGCGCTCTCGAGATTTTTAACGTCCCCCCGGCGTTATCGTAATTTTATCGCTTATGCACGAGTGTCCGTCGGTAAATAATGTCATTATCAAGAGAGCGAGAATGCTAAAAATATTGCCATTTCTTCAGAGGCGCGCTTATCGTTTATTTATTTTAATTAATATACAGTTTACTTTTAGACTCGAATCTGCGGACTTTTTCCCATCGATTCCTATATATAAAACCCATTGATTTATCACCATGAACTTCGCGGCAAATTTATCACCACAAATTAACCATAAACCCCGCTAATAAACGTTACCTCGACATTGTCCCTTTGATTTACCTCATATCCACTCCACCCTCATACGGGCCGAAGAATAAACATTCCCTCTCAATCTCTCTTGCATATATATACTTTTTCGGAAAAACCGGCGGCGGCAGCAGCAGCACAATACACATAAATCCCGCGATCGAGCCACACCTCCGCGCGTAAATTTTCACGATCGAAGGTTAAGCGACCGCAGCTCGATTAATAGATCTGCGGGCCTCGGACCCCCATCCGACATCTATACAGGCTGATGTCACGTGCGCGAGTGAGATAAGCATCGATGCCGATCGATCGATCGATCGACCGGTTGCTGCGGACTATACGGGAATGCAAAATGAAGGTCGAGGCGAATGATCTCCGTGTGGTGTTTAGAGACTAATGGGATGGCGAGGATGAGGCGAGATCGATATATGTTGAATGTAAGTATGAGGGTTTTGGATTTATGGTCTAGTTTTTTAATTATTGCATCGGTGTCAAGAGTTGATAGCTTTATTATACCAAAATTCCAAGTTATTTACATGGATTTCGTATATTATGCAGAGAAAAGTTTCCTGGTCAAAATTGCTGTAAGTTCAAGGCATACTTAAAATCTTTAAATTATACGCAATACTTGTAGTATAAATTACTATATTAATTCTACAACTTCGACAAATTGTCATATTTTCTACAATTTATCAACGTAAGAATTGAATCACTTCTGATCCAACACTAACGATCCCTGCATAATTTTACAAAATAAAAAGAAGAGACTCAGCTCACGCCACCTGAGAACCAAAATTCGAGCCAAGAGAAAGACAGTCGGAACGAAGGAGCGAGAAAGAAGGAAAACGCTCGGTGCTGGCTCGTTATTGTTCCGGGCGATTTACGAGTCGTCGCAGCGCGCGCTCGGCGCCTATAAATTCATTCGCCGGTTTTGAGGATCTGTAAATCACTTAGCGCCCTCTCTCTCTCTCTCTCTCTCTCTCTCTTTCTCAGACGACGAGCTGCGTGCTCTCTTTAATTGGGATTTAGGATACCCGTCCGCGTGCTCCTCGTACGCCGGCCGCGTCATATAAGGACGAGCGGGAGACCCAGTCGGGCCCATGTCTCTCGGGGACTCTCGGATGATGTTTTCATTAGGACGAATGTTGTTGTTTGTTTTTTTTTTTGTTTTGCATACGCGTGGTGCCCTCGTGTACCTGCGTGAGATATAGTTTGTTAAAGTATACATCCTAGAGGCTGTAAACTGCCGCGATCTTTCGACCTGCGTATATATAAAAGATATATATCGACGCGGGCGCGCGTCTATTGCCGCGATAAAATTCGTGCATAGGATAGCGACACAAACACACACGCAGTTGTATATCAAAAATAATGGATCGTGTCTTGGACGCTGCTGCTGCTGCTGCTACAGATGTTTCAGATTGCGAGAGCGGCGCATTGTCGCAGGGATATCCGATGTAGGCCTTAATCACTGGGTGCGCGGCGGCGGAGTAGTTTCTTTTTTTTCTTCTTCTTCTTTTGGTTAGATTAAATTACACGCGGATTTATCGGGGATGTAATCAGCTTATTAGCATAGATACAAGCTTATTAAGTTAGTACCTGCGGACTCGCCGCGCCGCTAATGCAAAATTATTATCGTCGGGAAAAGGAAAAAAGCGTCTTTTTAATTTATCCGCGCGTTAAAAATGCCTTGCGATAGTATGTATATATAACTGGAATGCAGGGCATTAGTATGCGAGCTAGGTGTTTTTTTGGTGGGAGGACGCGTACTTTCACCTCATTATCTCCGCGGCGATCTAATCAATCAGCAAACACGCAGCAGTGGACAAGCCGCATGAAGAGTATGTATATACTTCATTCCAAAAAAATAATTAACTCAGCGCGCGCACGCCGAGCGCGGCAGATAACGCTATATATACAATGTTCGCATCCTCGATCATCAACTCGTAACCACCTTGTCTACAAAAAAAAAACGCTGCAAAAAAATCTGAACGCTCGCACGCGGTCTCGTAATATCAATCGTAAACAAAACTCGTTCCTCGAAAGCGAGAAGCCAAAAGCCTCTATATATATAATTCGGTTATAATCCGAGAAGTCTCTCTCTCGTTCTCGAGTCAGTCAGTCACTCGGCTTGTCGCGGTCTATTACGCGCGTACGTATATACTACACACACATAAGCGCGTACGAGAGCGCACACACACGAGTGAGCGCGCGCAGCTGATTGACTTTTTAATTGAACCGGCGTTTGCGCGCGCACTCGGCAATTATCCTCGCGTCTTTTCTTTTCTCCGTTTTCCCTCTCTCGCGCGCGTACGCGCGTATTTTTTGCGATTCGCGTCGCCGCGGTCTCTCGTAAAACGGGACGACTATTTTATTATGGGATGGCCGCGTTGTTTCTTAACATTTTTTTTTTCTTTGCTGTGCGCGATCAAAACAGTCGTTACCGTGTGATGTGGTTTTTGCAATTTACGGGTGGGAAAAAATTTTTGAAGGAAACGAAGCGCGTCGATATGTTTATTGTTTTTCGATCAATAACGCAGAGTCTTTTTACGGATTGTACAAGGACCCGCGTTTATATACGTACGTGCTTTACTCGGGTATATATCGGAGAAATTAATGCTCGGGTGGTAATATATATCGGATAAGCAGAACCGCCGCCTTGCACACACACACATATGCCGACTGGCCTCGATTCGTCACGAACTTTATTTTCATTTGCTTAATTATTCTTTTATTTTAATTAAAAAGTTTTTCGAAGTATGATATCGCCGACACGTACATTAAGAAAATTTATTTTCAAAAGTATATTATTGCGCTCTCGATAAATTAAACTTCTCTGGTTATCTAAATAACTTATATAAAGCTTAATAATAATCATTTTGATTAATAAAATATGATCTTTTAATAAATAGCGCTAATTCCGTATTTAGATAAAAGGATATCTCACATAGTCACGCAACATAAATACGATATAGATATACCATATCTGAATATCCGAGAACACCGTGCTAAAAACTTTCAATTCACAGAAATTCTCAAAGCGTTATTAATTTCTCAGCAACTTAACCCATCGACGAAAGCTTGCAAAAAATCTCACCGATCATTTAATAACCATACGCGTGCGCTCCTCGCTATCTCTTTAACATTAAATGAATTATAGCATCTAATCGGCGTATAATTCACGGCTAATGCGGCCGCACCGGCTAAGTACACGTTGCGCTCCATTCTCGCGATTGACAGTTGACAGTTTCTTGTTTTCGCTGCGCGCTTATCCCGCCGCGAATCTAATGACTCCGCTCGGCGAATGTGCGGGTTTTGCTAAGTAATGGAGATCCGATCGCTTGATACAGACTCGCCGTCTCAATGCGCATGTCTATATACAAGCTGCAAGTTGGCGGAAAAAATTAGGATCGAGATATATTTTTAGCGCGTTTGAAAACTTTTGTGCAAAGTGCCGAGAATAGAGTCCGCAAGTGAAAAAGTTTCGAGAACATTGCCACTGGAATCTTTTTACCGATGTGCAAAGATCGTGTGGTCAAGTACGGTGTTTTTCGCTCGTTTTGTTGTTTTTATTGACGGAAGCATTAGAATAATTGCCACACACGTGTATAATTGTGAAAATAGCGTTTTAATTTCAACGGTTTTACCGTCGCGCGAGAAAACACATAGCATCCAAGGTTATCACAAACCACGCAAGGTTATTAACACGTACAAAAAAAAAATTATATACTCATAAAAAGCATTGTCTTTGATGTTCTATCATGTTTTTACAGCGATAAGCTTCTCCGCATATATTTATAGATGCTTAATAAAATAATTTATTTCGATAAACTATATACACGCGATATGACTACCCTTTTTTTGCGTTCTTTTTTGTGCCTGCTTCACGATAATTTCGAATCCGAGAAAACGTTGTTTATCGAAACCGTTCTCGATTTTACCTCAGGCTAGGAGACCTAGTGCGAACGATTTATTGCTCTATTCAATCATCACTTGTTCGAAATCTTGATGGATATCTTGTCAGCTAATAAATTTTTCGTCAAAAAAATGATCCAGTCGGCGGTTTATTGCACACACGTTTAGGTCGATGTATTTTAATAATTACAAAGAAAATATAGACGAGAAGGATTAGTGTTTCACAAGCCAATTAATGACTTTATTGCCCCGTTTTTATTATTATACCTTCTACATACTACGACCTACTCGCTGATGAATTTCTTCCAAAACCGAATTAACACGGTACAATAAACGTGTCTAAAAAAAAGAAAAGATACATGATATAGCTGCTTATCTAAGCAAAACAAGAAAAAAATCTTGCCCTCGGTGAGCAAAAAAAATCTCGATACCACAATCATCGGCCAATAAATAACAATAATCCACAAACATACAAAACCGACGCACGAAGTAAACCACGCGTTCATAGCGAAATTCGTTTACCGCGCGCCCTTATCAGTCCATATAAAGCTGCGCGGAGCTATTGACCTCTTCTCGCGTTATCTTTCTCTCTCTCTCTCTCCCTCTTCTTTCGATGATAATTCCGAGGCGCGTTTTTAGGTCAGTAAGTCACGCGAGAACGCACGAGAGACGTTTTCCTCGGAAATTCGAAAAACGTGAAATCGTTTGCACTTCGCTCGTAGTTTTTTTCGAGGCACGTGCAGCACCGAGGAGGAGTCACGTGTGTCTCTCTCTTTTAACGACTCTCAACGTGCACGACAGCGGCGTGCCTTTGTTTTTTGTCGAAAGTTGCGGAATTTCTGCGGTCGCCCGTGTGTTTGCGCCTCGCGTGCCTGTTAATTTCGTGCGCACACGGAAAAAAGATGGTTATACATATACGCTAGCGCGAAGATGAGACTGCGTGTTTACCGATTTTTATCTATTGAGTCGAATGCGCGTGTATGTCCATAGAGTAGTTTCGTTTCATCGTTTTCCTTCCTTTTTTTTTAATCGAATACAGAGGATGAAGTTTGGTCGGGAGAAATTGGTGAGAGTGAAGTTGTAAATTTTGTATACAACAGATGCTCGTCTATACATATATCCGTAAAAGTAATATTTCTCAGCTTTCTTTTATAGGTGAATTATATTTTTAGACCGACAGCGAGCGGCCGGTGACAGGTTTATTATAATGAATCAATCAGTCAAAAAGTCATTCACAACTTACGAACGCTTATTTTATATACGCGCGCATAAGGAAAATTTCACTTTGTATACGCACACGTCGATACTATATCTGCTTCGTTAATTAGATTTTAAAATGAAATTTCACTTGTTTCTGTAATCTTGATGCGACTAAACAAGAATGCACGCATATATTATTACGATTATACTGACCGTCGCAAACTCGTTTCAAAACGACATTACACGCATTAATTTCGTCCCGCTCGCGTAAAAAGAATCCACTTAAAAATTTCTATGTACATCAACATCGACCGTCTTAAACGCTGGGGAGCCATGGGGGCGGAAAAAGGCGAAACAGTGCATTGCTGGCGCGAAAAAAGTAAGCTAGAGGGTGGCGGTGGGAGGGTCGCGAGTCGCATATGGCCCGGCGACTTCTTGGACGCGGCCCAGGGGCGCGGCGACGTTAAAAGTGCAATGCGCGGTTAACGACCGTCACACAGCCTCTTGGCTCCAATCTCTCTCTCTCTCCCCCTCCCCATATCTTTCTCTCTTTCTCTTGCTGAAGGCACGGTTAATAAAGCCCGCGGCGATGTGTGCTGGATGTGGGGGTGGGATGAATTTTCGGGTTGACGGAATGGTTGTGTTTTTCCAATAGATTTGCCGATGTATTTTAACCACAGCTGTATAATTTAAAAATAAACAATATATAGTTGAGATTATAATTTGTTAGCTTTCCTTCGAGTTATATCTATATAAAGCATTAAATTACAATTTTGCTATTTCTAAACCATGTCTACCCACCCCATAAACGACCAACAATACCTCTCCAACCTTACTTCTTCCATAAGAACCGTCTGAAATCCTTGTACCAGCACCTATCTCCTTTTTTTCCATCCCTTCTTTCATATACACGAGAAGAAAGCGCGCTCAGACAAATATATATATCGCTCGCGGTTTCTTTTCCGTCTCGCGCCGCGGCTACTTCCGCTGTTTTCCCCCGCGGCCATAGGGCGTGTGGGAGGCTGCAACAATGTATGCGCGCGCCGTTTGGCGGAAACCGCGGATCCTTTATCACCGTAGCCGCCCTCTCTCTCCCTTTTTATGTCCCTTGCGCGAGGTATTTTAATAATATCCCGCGGTACCCGTCGTCGTCGTCGTCGTCATCTCACCACGTGAATTATGACAAGCGATTTTTTTTTTCAAGACGGCGACGCGTGAGCTGGTACTTCAATTTCTGCTTGGATTACTTTATGGGAGAGGAAGATGATTTTTTTGTGGTGTGTAAATTATAGTGTTATTCTTCCTTCTATCTAAATTTATATCAAAATTATTAAGGACTAAGAGTCTACCTGCGGTCTTTCTCTACTATACCACAGTGCAAATTCCAAGGGAGTTTTTCAAGTTTTAACGAATGAAACTTGGACGCAGAAAAAATTTGGCAAGCACGACCGCGAAAATTCAATTTTTTCACTAACCTCACGCGACTTCTTACCCGGCAGCTCTATACTATATACACTCGAGCGCTCGTAACTTTCAATTCCACATTGACCACTGGACTATAAACCCGAACGCCACCGCAAACTTCCGACAGAAATATAATTCGAAGCAGGCGCAGCAGCTCCCACAAAACTGCCTCTCTTTTCAATTAGCCCCAACACGTGTCGCTTTTAAATGCCCATTTGACTTCATTACCGTCAAACTTCACGCGCGCGTTGCCTAATCGGCTAATTCGAGGCGCCGCGACATTGTAATCCATCATTAGCCACGGACAGAACCGAAATCAACCGTTTTTCCACTTACTCAACTGCTGGATTTGTTTTTTTTTTTTTTTTTCGAGAGGGAGAGATTACGAGCGCGACAACTATACAGTATTAGGTAACGTGTCACGGCTCTTATAAATAAATATGCATACGCGTATAGCGTAGACTGAAATTCATACCGGAGCGCGACAACTGCGCCATTTTTTTATATTGTCCTGACTAAGCGCATCGTGATTTTCAAGATAGCTCGCGTCGGAGCTTCGTTTCAGCTGATTCGCAGGAATGACGAGCGTCGCCGTACTCAAAGCCTCACGAAATTTCGTCAGAATCCAATGCATTTAAATTGTTTCGCCTACTAAGTTATACTTTACTCTATATAGCTAAGACTAATTAATAATTTTAATAGAATATATCCATCGCAAAACATACTTGCGCATAGTGTTTGCGTATACCTGCGCATACGCGCTCCCTTCGAGTACTTATAACGCGCGCACGAGCGAATGCGCGAGCACGCGAGCACTCATCGCGCGTGTATACACATATTAACCCTCCTCCTATGGTTCTTCACTCCCTTTTTCACTATTATGTTTTTGCTCCTTATGGCCAATGTTCTCCCTTTTTCACTATTCGCGCGAGCTTTAATTGAAATATCTTTTTTGCAGCTCGTCGAGAGAATTATTTGCATTCTTCGCACTTACCGCGTATTCTAAACCTCCACCGAGTCCCTTCAATATAACTTGTTAACGCACTTTTAAACCAAAAAGCTCTTCAACTACTTCCAGAAATCCGCAGAGAATAAAGATATAGTCAACACACAACGGCTTATTAGGAAAGTAAAAGCATCTCTGCGTCCAACGGCCGGATAGGCGCGGGGTCTCGATTACACGAGAAAGTGCGAGTCTCGCGACGCATAGCGCAATCTCAAATATTATTTTACGCTCTGGAATTCCGCCGCTGCAAGTACGCAGAAGAAGCCCGCCGTCTGAGAGCCGACTCGAGCACGTATACGTGTGCGCGGGGGGCGCGCGCGCGCGAGAAATAATGCGCAGGCATGCGTGCGATGGAAAAAAAGTCGCGCGCTTTATTAGCATATTTGAGATTCAAGTTTGTTCTGCATTATTATATTTATCTATGATAGTAATTAATTCTTATCATTTTTAAACAATATAGTATATATTATCAAACAATTGGAATTCTTCTTTGGCTTCAAAAAAATGTACAAACGTATGTTTTCTCGAAATTACGTCACCGGATCTCCCCTTGTATACATATCACTTACATACGCTTTATCAGAGAGCATAATGCAATTAATTAGAACACGCGAAAGCGTAATCGTATCGCTCTTCCGAAAAGTCCGGGTAAGAATGCGATGACACGACCGCACGTCTCTCTGTATACTCCCTGCGGGTTTTCGGGATTGGATAACCGGATAATGCGCATTGATACTCTGGTAATCTCGCTAAACGCCCGCGCCTCGTAATCGCGAAAGGAGCTTTCCGTTGACGTAATTTGAAAACCTATTACGCAGCCGCTGTGTGTCGTGCAGCTATCGACAAGGTAATTAGTGGGAGTATATATAGATATAGAGAATATTGACGTTAATACTGGTCAAATCTTTAAAGTATATATCTTATAATTTCGTAAACAGTACAAGAAGATGTATGTTCGACTCGGCGAGCAAACTATTCGAATTATTCATACTTTTACTACTACGCGGAAAGATGTGTGTGTGTACTTTAACATTGACAACTGCATAAAGATCGTAAACAACGAGGTGACGCACGCACGCGCGCAGATATTGCTTATCCCTCGCAAAAACAAACATTTAAATTTAAAACTCGCACATATTCATATTTTTCGCTCTCCCGCGCGCACGCAAATAGGTACACGTTGAACTCTCTGTGTGACGCAATGTGTGACACTCGCAAAGTAACGTAAATACAAACAAGCCCGAAAATCGTAGTCTTCTCGAAAAAAAAGAGAGAATCGTCTAGCCGCGTGGGGGGGATTCAGGATTCCACACCTTTCTAGCGTATAAGCCTCCCGCTCGAGACTTTCTGGATTAACGGCGCTCGAAACTTGTTGCGGTGCACGCGCAAAATCCGGAAGTCGCCGTCGAGTGAGCGCGTCTCAAGGTGAGCCCCGTCCTTCTCTCTCTCTCTCTCTCTCTCTCTCTCTCTCTCTCTCTCTCTCTCTCTCTCTCTCTGTAATGCCGCCGCTGAGATTTTCAGCCGCGACGTTTTCCTCGTGGGGCGTTTTTTGCTTCATTGTCGCCGGGCGGAAAATAGAGCGCGTATACGAGATGTTATCGGCGACTCAATGTACGCGTAATTGCAGAGCGCGCGAGTGGTATTAGAATATAAGGTTGTTCGTGCGTTGTATAGATATAGTGCGTGAAGTAAGAATAGAAGTAATCTTGTAGTTTTTTTTTCGTACTGCGGTGATTAGATTGTTTTGTAATTGTTACGTGATGCGTGAGCTGTAATTGATTTCATTTCAATTAGATAACTAAGGAGGTATGTAGTGGATAATTGCGAGCAGTATGCATGTATATCGGAGCTGATGATTTATTGGTCGAAACCCATATTGCGACTTTTACAACCGAAATGCGCTGTAAAACGTTACTTTTTATTTCGGGTAAAGTAAATAAAGCCTCTTTTATCGCTTTCCTCCATAATAAAAAGAACCTTACTCCTTCCTTACCAATTACCAATTACCGTTTTTACGATAATCTTATGTTTCAATAAAACGCCCAGTATCTTTGACCATCATCAAAAATTTCCTCTGCCTCTCCACCACCCAAAAGAATATATATATATATATATATATCACACAGCGACAAAGGCTCTTGCTGCACTTTGCACCACTGGCCCAAAAAAGCAGCTCACACTCACTCTCGTATATATGTACGCGCGACACACATATGCGGCCATCCTCTCGCGCGTAACATCATTTCCGCGAAGCGCTGCCGCCGCGTAAAAGCCTTTGAACCTCCGACTCCCTCCCTCCCGCATTAATCGAGAGGGTCCATTACCGCTATCACCATCTCTCTCCCCCTCTCACGGTGGTCGACACGCGCGAGTGGTGCATTTACTCGCGCTCGCATCACTTACCTATCGATAATTCGGCCAATTAAGCGACCCCGATAGGGCGCTAAGTGAGGCACGCGCGCGTGCTGCTGCTGCTGCTGCTGTACGCGCGAAGGATCGTTCCTCATTTGCTCGCCTCCCGGCCCTTTTAAGTTAAGATATCGCGCGGAGGTAGAGAGAGAGAGATGGCGGATAAGGTTTTTATAAAGAGGAGGAGGTATGCTGTTAAGGGGTGTTTATTCGAGATGCGAGGTAACGATTATTAATCGGTGGGAAAGCTACTGGACGTTTAGGAAGCTGTAAATCGTTTGCGTTATCGGAGAGCGTAATTCTATATATATTTCGAAACAAGGTATAAGTTCGCGTTTAATTATGGCGCCGAGGGTTATCGTGGCGAATGTTTATTCGTTATTGGAATAATTAGGTGAAAGTTTATTTCGGTGCAAAAATAACGCAGCGATTGATAAAGTTGCAGATACACTTTACGGAAAAAGCTAATCTAATATAGTGGATTTCAACGATATAGTTAAGAGAACCATTCGCGCGTATATATGCGAATACGATAAAGGCCTCTCTCGTATTAAAACCTTAAACTTTTTTATCTCCTCTCATTGTATATATATATATACCAATAACAAGAATATTATTTATTGTACGAGAAAACAAGACCTGATATACGCGAATAACTCAATTTTTAAGCACTTAACGTGCTCGTAAAAGCGCATAAAAAGGCCCGACGAAGGCGCACAAAAACTCACGCGCGTGCACTGCACTCCTGCCTGCGCATATTTATTTAATTAAAGCAATGTTTCTTCCCCCCCCCCCCCCCCCCCCCCCTCCCACCTCTAAAAGCCCACCTTACTCGCGCGTATACGCGCGCATAAACAACGGAACCACTGCGCGCACGCGCCGTAAAGGCAGCGCGAGCGCGCGCGGATATTAAAAAATGCGCGCAACCAATTACAGAATATACCCGGCGCGCGGAGAAACACAGAGTTGACAGTGAATTAACAGTAAATTCTGCCGACTCGAATAAGAAATATCCTTAACAAGACTCTCTTACGCGTGCGCGCTGTATATCTCTCACGCCGCGTGCAAAATTAGCTACCTGAAAGTAAAAAGGGACAATCGTCGTTCGTGAAAGAGAGTCTTTTAATGCGCGCGAGTGGTAAAACAGTCATGGTATGCAAATTCCACGCGGCCGCGATCGAACTTTTACGGGGCCCTAAAATATGATTTTTCGATATTCGCCGCGGAAATGGAATGCCGATTAATGCTCGTCCCGCTTTCAATAGCTGCAGTAGTAGTAGTAGTAGCTGTGGAAAAGTCGCCTGGAAAGTCGTACTGTAAATTTCGAAGAGCGCGGAGTCGCTGACCGAAAAGAAGAAGTTCGCCTTTTCCAAACTTGCTCTCTCTCTCTCTCTCTCCCTTTCTCCGCCCGCATGAAATTTTGTCGACCAATTATCCCGGCGCGCGGCCCGGATTTATTGGATGACTGCGCGCGGTTCGATCGACCCGCGTATTTTTGGTTCTGCCAATTTGTGGAGGGGGCGGACGACGGTTTTATTATTCGTTTGTTTATGCGACGGTGGCCTTTCTGTTTTTGGAAAAATTTTATCGCTGCGATAAGGTGAAACTGATATTTCATCGATTTGTCGGGAAATGTTATTTTTAATGTAATCGTCCCAAGATCAGAAAAATTCGAACATGAAATAATATTTGTACGGGTCGATTGCCCGTTAAAGACATTATGTATTATTAAAGTAGTATGCAGTTCATCACTTTAAGAAGCAAAGAGAGCAACATTTTCACCGCCTTATTCGAAAAATCTTATCAAAATCTATATTTCAGAATTTATCGCCAACCTAAAACTCGTTCCAACTCACACGTATAGCGCAGCGTATAAAAGTAAACCCCGACCGTACAAAGTACCAACGAAGGTTACGCGATAAGCCAAAATAAGTCCATTAACTCTTTCTCCTCTTCCTCTACAACCACAACCAAAAAAACACCCTACCATAATTACCGATAATTACCGATCTATTTATAAACCCCCTTCTTTCTCCTGCATGTTATACACTCGCTCAAAAGCGCCGCCGTCGCTGCCGCGCGTACGATTCGCGATGGAAGCCCTACGACGCGCCGATATCAATCCGTGACACAGAGCAGCAGCAGCAGCGACGAGATAATGGTATTACGGCGACCTTGTTTTCTCTGATTGGATTGCCCTCGCGCGCCGGCGAGTCAGGTGTATAAGTGCAGTGTGGATATGTATATGTGTGTGCGCGAACGCGTCTTTGCTCGATACCGAAAAAGTGCACACGGCGAGGCAATCTTTACACAATGGATTTTCTCCCCGCGCTGCAGACATTTTCGTTGCTCTTATAGCGGGAAAATGTTTTGTGGATTGAACCGTCCACGATCTTGAGAGTTACTATATATGAATGTTAGAATACCATTACCAATTCATGACTATTTCATTAAAACTTTTAAAATACCAAACATCTCACTGTTGAAGTATTTCTCATTCTATACCTTCAACCATCAAACCCAATCTCAAACTTGAACCATCCTCAATCCACCGCGAAACCTAGTACATATAAAGACGCATCGCGCGTCGTCGTCTTGTATGTCGCAACCGCCGCGCAGCACCGCTAAAATCTTTCCTGTGTTCGCTTGTTGTTCATATTAGCACATGCTCCGCCGGGATTTACAATATTTGAGGACGAGAGAGAGAGAAAAAAAAACGCGCGCGTATATGTGAAAGAGAGACCCTGTGTGCACACGGCGGCCCGATCCATTAGGGATGCGGCGCTGCGTCGGCAGCGCACAGTCGCCGACAAAAGTTTACTTGAGGTTCAGAGAGATGTGAACAGATTGAGAAAAGGACTAGATGTGGAATGATGGACTGACGTGTTACACAGAAATTTTGAACTTAGAGTGTTGATATGATTCGATTTGTAGATTTCGAATGTTTTTGGAGTAATTTGTCATTGGAACTGCTGTGTTTTAAGATGCAAATTAGTTTACGTAAACACAAGATTGGTTTTACGGCGAAAAGTCGGATAAAAGTATATATATAGGCGACCAAATGCGGCCGCTAAAATTATACCTTTGTTAATTTGGCATCTATCAAGCGAACGCCTATCCGTTTTATGGTTATGTTCTTTCTACTTAAAAGATAAACGTCCGCCGGAATGACAGGCAATTTTCCTGGAATTCTTATTAAAGAATTGTACAACGCAACACCTGTTTCGAATTTTTCATTATACACACTCCCCTCCTCATCAGGAGTTCAGTGATCGTATATGTATATATACTGCACTAAACCCTTTCAGCTCGGCACGTGAAAACGCAAGTAAACAGCCGTTTTATCACCAAAAGATCCTTCCGACACAAACATATACAGATAAGACTCGCTCTTTATAAGCGCGCAGGCGGATCTTTCGCTATAGACTACTTATCCGTTTTCGCACTCCTCTACAACAAAATTATCTAAGCCATACCCACGCGTATTGACTATACACACCTCAAAAATCCGGTTTCCTCTCAAAGCTCTCGCGCGCAAAGGAGATGAAAAAAAAACGAGCGGAGAACGTCAGCCCTCCGGCAATTTATACATCGGGATAACGCTCGATTTACACGATTAGCTACTTATCCACGCGCGGCGCAATTAAAAGAAGCCCAGCAGAGGCGAACTTAATTAATGAACCGAGCGAAGGTATATATAGGGGCTTTGATGGATGGGGGAGAGCATGTAAAATCGCGGAATGCGAGAGAGAGAGAGAGAGAGAGAGAGAGAGAGAGCGTGCGTATGTTCGCTCTCGTTTAACCCACTTCAGATTGATTGCGAGGCGCGCATGCACGAGAGCGTGTGAATCATTTATTTACGTCGCGGCGGCGCGCTCTTTCTTGGGGGGGGGGGGGGGTTATTTCTTTTTACGAGGGGTACAGTACAATTTTGAGTAATGTTGCTAATGATTCATCTAATTATCTATTAGGAGCTCGGATTGCGTTCTGCGCTTCTGAAGCAGTCCGATTTGAAAATTATTGAGATTAAAACACACTCGCACGGTTTATACACGCAGATTCAGTTCGTATGTTTATTTTTGGATAGAGTTTCTAAGAGCGTTCGGACAATAGAAAAATCATTGTTTTATCTTTCGAAATCATCCATTATCATATACTTTTCAGCAAAATAACGGCTGATACACACACGCCTTCTGAATGAAAAACCGTGAGAAAAAAGCCATCAGAGCAAACAACGCATTTATAGCTTCGGAGGAAGAAAAAAACTTATCGATGAAAGATCGAATCACCGCGATCATCGCGACAAAAAACTCCATCCCATTTACAGCTACCCAGTATAGAAACGTATATGAAAATAGAGCGCACCTATACTACACGCGTAATCTCGCTCACGATCTCTCTCTCTCTCTCTCGCACCTACGCTCGCTTTTTTGTCGACACGGCCGCGAAACGTAATGACGAGCGAGAGCGAGTAAGAGTGAGAGAGAGAGAGAGAACACAGTAACCCAGTGAGCGCAGCTGCCGCAACAGCGCAAGCGAGTAAGTACGGAGGCGTGTAAATCATCTTTCGCGGGGTGTTCGAGCCCCCGGTGCGTGAGTGGAAAGGCGAGAGGAGATCGAATGTGCGAAGGTATACGAGACGAGGTGTTTACTTGCGTTTTTTGTCGGGGAGGAGAAAAGGTGGTGAGATTTTCGTGGAAAGTTGATAATTTATGTAATTCGTTTGTGTATCTCGTGTACTTGTTGTGATTTTGTTCTAGAAATTTACACGTTTAAGTGAAGATATCGGAGATATTTGTATTGCGATGTCAGTTTCGCAACTGTTATTTATATATTTATTCATAAATCCTGGTTATAACTTTGAGAAATCGATTAATCATTGAAAAAATGTGACACGAGTCTAATCTTATACAAGAACTTTATCAGAAAAATAACGATAATTACGTTAAAAATGAGTGATTTTGTAAAAAAAACTTGTATTATCTTATACAGTGACTATGTGTATAAATGGCATGCGGATGACGTGTGTAAAAATGCCGTTGATAAATCGTAAGAAGCTAGATTTTTAATCGAACCTATATTGCACCTATTTCTGTCAAACACGGAATTAAACGAAACAATTGTGTACACAAAATTTAGCCGCTGAATAATCTAGATTTCGAAGATAAGGAGCGTAAACACAGTAGCGCATTTTCAGAGCTGGTATATGTAGAGGCAATGCAGTAAACGCCCATAAAAACACGATAAGAAAATAATATTTTATGAATTACGAGTCGACGCGAGGCACTAGGCAAGCATTCATGCACGGAGGAATTATTCATCAGGCAACATCCTCGAACATTGTAAATATGAAAAAATCGTGGCAAAAGTACTTCTGTAAATTTGCATGAGATTACGATAACAAAATTGTTCATAAATTACGAATTGACGTAATGTTGAATGATCGTTCGGATGCTAATGTGAGGCGCGAAAATTTTTTAACACGACGCGCGATTACTCGCTCCTATAGTATTCTAAGCGCGACGAAAAAAAATCCGACAAATTCACGAGAAATGCGAATACACGTATAGTTATCAGTCGATAAACGAAAAGAAACCCTCAATAATAGCAAGGAGTGCAAAAATAAACTGAACCGTGATCGTAATACTTATCGTCACGATCATCACGTTCGCGGCACGCATCGAATTAAGACCTTATGCCACCTGATCGACACGTAACCCGAGGGGTTACGCACCGAGATAAGAACAATGCTGCAATCTTCGCGATTCGGTGCGAAGATTTTCCAAGTGGAAAATCTGCATGCCGCGTGTATTCTCACGTCATATTGCGAGGATTCCCCCGGCGAATTATGCGCAATCGCGCGCAATTGTTCGGTAATCGCGCGCAGCGCAACCGTGAAGATAAACACTTTTTTCGAGTGCCGCCGCATCGTTAACGTCTGTGTACTGATTTGTTTTGAATTGTAATTATATGGTTGATTCTTCTCATTTTTTTTCGTGTTTCAGATGGGCGTTAATTTGATTATATTATGATTATGCGATTGTAAAGTGAGGAATTTATGATTTTCAAAGATTTATGCGCGCGCGTTTTATGAAAGTATAATGCCGGTTGGTGCGCTTTTTTATGTGGATTCATAATTAAACTCGATCATTGTAGTGAGGATATTAAAATCCTGGCATACATTTAATGTAAATATGAAAGTATAATTCCAAGGTATATTATAACGCTATGAATAGACGAGAAATTTGAAATTCTATTTTAAATGGCGCTTTTAAAAAAGAGTAAGTACGGTGTAAATCTTTTCTAAAACCATTTCATAAATCTTTTAATAATATTTGCATTTTTAACCGAATTATCTGCCGCTGGATTGAATTTGAATAATGATAAGGCTTAATCTGCAATCGCGTTGCGATGTATAATTATCGCAAAATTTTTTCGTCTACTTCATTTTTTTCTCCAATTTATTATCAATAAGGCTACGTCCATTCAACATTTTCCGCGCACATACAACTCCTATATGCAGCCAATGTATCCATCAATAATAACCATCTAACAATAATGGCCCACCATATTTTCCCGAAAAACCAACCAGCCGACAACCATCGCAATCCCGTACCAACGAAACCAATTTCGAAAATTCGCGCCGTAAATTCCGTCGAAAAAGCTTCCTCTCCTACGCGCTTTTTATTGCACCTCTCGCACTGCCGGGCAATTCTATTTCCACGCGAGAACCGTTTCCATTCCATTTCTGGCCAGTTTTATTTTGATATATTCGCCGGCTCTCTCTCTCTCTCTCGCCTCCTCCCTTTTTTCCGCGCATGTTCGCACGTGCTTTATTAATCGAGCGCATGGAGGCGGCTTATCTTGGTAATCGGTAATCGGCGCGAGAGCCGCGGCAGCGACCTGTAAACAATGAAATTCGTCGCGCCGTTTATTATGCGCGTGTGCGAGGGAGAGAGAAAGACAGAGAGACAACGATACCGTTGCACTTAAGTTAATTGGAAAAATTGCTGAATTTATCGGTCGCTTGTAATTTTTGAAGGGAGCAGAGTGAGAGAGAGGGCAGAGCCTTTATGGGCAGGCAGATTTTATTGGCAAAATTGATGCCGCGCCACGCGAGAGAGCTTTGCTGGCGGGATGCACTTTTATTATTGTGAAAATATTTAGTTGTGAGAGCTGAGCTGCTTTTTACGTGTGTAGGGATTGCATTTTACGGTATTAATTTGGAATAACTATACTATAGGTTGTCTAGTAGAGTAATAACTGTCAGCACTTGTAAATTATATACATACGGTTGTATAATATTTCTTAACTTTACCAATCACAAAGCCAGATTATTATTATAATATTTACATTAATATTAATTATAAGATATGTATAATTTGAAATTTAAATTCGTTGAGCGTAAGTTACACACGAATACCAGTGGCTTATCTTAACTATCAAGAAAAGTTTATGACGTTCCTTATACATACAAAGTTTTGAAAGTGATTTCGATTTCGCAAGTGTGCCGTTTAGTTTTTGTAAATTCTTTATACAGATAAGAATGCGTTTATTTTTGGTTGTTTCAAGGTCCTTATGCGAAGATCTACCTTTCACTTTATAATCAACTTAATATTTTCAAAAAATCTCACGTAAAAAATAACAAACTTGAATGTAAAGAAAAATTCGCTCGAAAATAGAACGCACGAGAGGAATTGATTGATCAACCACACGAAAATACAATCTCGAACTCTAATTGTTACATACTACATCGCTATCACCTTGTTTATTATTTTTCTCGTGCTACCGCCTTCATTTATCTTTCATAATATCCTCGTTAAACCCAAAAAGGCCACACACCGCAGATAAAAACTCCTGCACGAAAAAAAACCCAGAGTGAAAAAAAAAATCTGGAGGCGCGTAATTGGTCCACCTCCATATCTGCCGCGCGCATCTCGTATATGTATACACGCACGCTCACATACATATATGCGGACGACGCGTATATCGATGGAAAAATCAGTGCTGGCCGGTAAGTGCGATAACAGCGATATTTTCGATTATCTCTCCGGCGAGGCCCGCAATTAAAATGCCTCCGTGGGCGCTCAATTAAGCCGGGGCGGCAGAAAAGCGCGAATTTTGTCATTCATCAGCGCGCGATTTTCTTCGCGGTTAATTCGCTTAAGCGAGATAACGGCCACGCGGACACGTGTAATTACGAAAAGCGTATATTTTTCGAACGAGTATGTATGTGTGTAACGAAAATCGTCGAGGAGATAAGATGCGGTCGAGGTAAAGATTTTGCTGGAGTTTGTAAAGAGATAGGGTTTGAGTCGTTTTTCACGAGACTTGAGTGCTGCTGCTGTGTTTAAATTGTGTCAATTCAGTGTATACAATATTGCCGTTAGGTAATAATTAAGCAATTGTAATAGCAGAATAAAGTCGTATATGAAATGTTTACAGTCGTGTAGCGTGTTTGTATGATTTAGATAATAGGATGGATATAGAAAAATACGAAAAATCGTATTATCGATACTTCATTATGAAAGTTTTGTTATGAAAGATAAGTGAAGTGAAGTAGTAAATAAGCGACTGTCTGAGTGGAAGTTTTTGTTCCCTTCTTCTTATTTTCAACAGATTTGGCCAAACTGCGAATACTAGGTCACGATCGCGTGATATTATCGTTAATTTATCGACCACTTGTATTTAAATCAGATTTTGTTGCACTGAGTACTTTGTCAATGATATACTTGTTAAACATTTCTACAACCGTGTAATATTTTATAACAGTCATACCTATGTCAACTACGTCTTCATAAAAACATATTCTAATCGTTAAAATTACACTTAAAAATATTATGATTGAAAATATTCACTAATTTCTCAGAATCAAAACACTGCAATTCCTAAATTCTCTCAATCAAAGGGGACAAATAGCACGCCCCAATGAAAACTTCATAAATACTCTCTCAATAACGTTCGATCGCTAGTGCGCGCCTTCAAACTTTTCAAACTAATCTCCGATCGTTCAAAACTCTCCGGGTAATTGGATCGCCGATCGTCAGCGATCCACTTGCCATACACACACGAGTTGAGCAAATTCAATCTCTCTCCCTCTCTCTTCCTTTAACCGTTCAAGCAATCTGTCATCTCGTGTCAAAAGTTCAACGGCGTCGTCGTCGCAGTTACACTTATCGACGACTTTATGTTTTTTCTCTCTCCCTCCCTCCCTCTCCGTTATTATTCAATTTGGGTTATACACGATAAGTTAATGACCTTGACGCGCGAGAGGCGCGTGAATCAGAGAGCCGAGACAATCGATCTGTCGGCCGATTGATTATGCAAATCGAGCGAGCGATTAGCGCGTGTGTTGGTTACGATGTGACGCAGACGCGAAAAATGCGCCGCACATGTGTAAGGGAGTGTATACGTGTTGTTTACTTTCAGAGAACTTTGCGCTTTTTCTCAAGTACAGTGCTGCGATTAGGTCGTCGGTGATATCAAAGGTGAAAGTACGGATTATTGGGCAATTATCGAGTTAATTTTTTCGGTGCACGTGAAAATGATTACTTAATCGTAGGCACGCAATGCTGCTCGACGTCGATTAAAATGTCATATAGATTTAACAATTGCTGCGGTGCAACTTTTTCGCTTTACTTTTTTTACAGCGTTATGAGTACATATGCTTATCGTAATATTAAAATCTATATGCATGTAAAAATAAGTTTTGTGTAGATTAACTTCAAGTGAACCTCGTTCTCTACTACATTACTTCCTAAATATTTTTCCAACAAAAATTATACGATTTAAACCATTTGCACATAAAAAACTCACGAAACTCAAACCTCCAATTACCCTGCTATCGCATTCCAAACCATCCGCACTTATTACACACACCCGGTAAGCGAAGCCCGCTCGCACAAAGACCCTATATACCTATTATATCTACAGAGCTTCAGAAAAGTCGAGCGCGCTGTACAAAAGTCGAGAGTGAGAGCGCGACGCGTTGCACGCGGGGATTAAAGAAGTCAATAATCGATTTCTCCTAGCGACAAAGACGACGACGACGACGGCGACGCTGTTTTTTTGCCCCGTTCTCAGGTAGGCGGGCACGCGAGGGGTGCGCGCAAATCCGCGCACAAAGAGAGCGCACAATGCGCACGCGTGAATTATCGCGCGGCGAAAGAAGAGATGATAAATGGCGGAAAGCCGATGAGAGAAATATTGTAGCGTTTTTTTTTTATCGTTGACGCGTGAGATTTCGGTTATTGATTTGAAACAGTGTGTGTATAGGGTTGGTGGTATATTAATCATTATTGGGGTTGGAGTAATGTGCGCCACGCAAGTGAATTTTGTATGAAGCCGAGGTGAGACGGTGAGTCATATGGGGTGTCACAGGGGAAAATTTTGCCAGTAAGGTGATGATTTTATTTCGATGCTGATATATTTTATTTCGAAAGAAGCGGTGATCTACTACTGTCTTTTTTATTATATTACATTTAACGAAACAAGAGCATTGTAGTACCATAGATTTATTCTTTAGCAAAATATACTTATTTTTAGAACTACAAATATGACGACACTTTATACCCAAATAAATACACACATTTCACCACACTCTTCTCCAAACATTTTAACAAATATATAATCAGACCAACTTCGCCAGTAGCCGGAGAGAGAGAGAGACCCCCGAAAAAATTGCTGTCTCGTTTTCAGCGCCCGAACCGCGCGCACGGTATCAATACGCTCGGCGTACATATACTCACGCGCGTACAAAGAAGAACAAAAGGCCGGGCAGCGGCAGCAGCAGCACAAAAAAAAGAACGAGACGAGCGCGCGGGATTAAGGCAATCGCGCGATAGGACAACAATGTCGGCGCGCCTCTCTCTCTCTCTCTCTCTCTCCCCTAAGTACACATACATACCCTTTTTTACACGCGAGGGTCGTTGCATTATACGGGGAATCGCCGGGGGTAGAAGTATAGCTGGACGGGGGGACAGGACGGAAAAGGGCCGGGAAAACGGCGTTTTTCGGTTCGCGTGTGTACAAGTAGAGTGCAGAGCGCTCGTAAGGGCTTTTTTCGGCGGTGTATATAGGCTGCGACTCATTAGCATCGGGTTATGGAGAGATCGAGGCGACGGCGGATGGGGGAACGGTGCTTACAAATTGCTTGTGCGGTGTTATGAATGTATTTATTTGACGTTTTTTTTTTT
>JAPYZO010002417.1:0-14759 GCA_030522905.1 Torymus flavipes | reverse complement strand
AAAAAAACTACGAAGGCGTGACCGCGGTATGTATATATTAGCATACATTATAGAAGGCATAAACTTGATTTTATTTTTAAATGTATAGACTCTCGACGTTCGGGCGCGCGTCTTCTGCGCAACTCAGCTCTCGTAACTGTTACTACATCAGCGAGTATCCGGCGCATTCCGGACAAAACTGTCACAACAAAATTGCAGCCTCACTATAATATCTATATATATAGCACGCACGTACCTATATACACATCCCCTCGAACGTGCAGAATATCATACCAATCGCTTATCCGCTCTCGCACACAAACAGATTACAACTCATCATCGCATGCTCCCGCGACTAATATACCGGTAACTATATAGCATAAGCGCAACTCAAATTCACGCAATACGCCTCGCGCTTTCATAAATATCCGCAAAGATGCAAATAAGTACCGTAATCGGGAATACACATATGAATATATATATATATATTTATATCATATGTATATGCGCACGCGGAGACGGCAAACGTATGCGCGAGTGAGTGATTTATATGCAGGCTTTGTGGTTAGAAATGGAATGCCGGATTCGTCTAGACGTATTGTGGCCGCTTTGCATGGAAATAATATACCTCTCTCTCTCTCTCTAGAGAGAGAGAGATGGTATGCACATACACGTGCGCGACACGCCTTTTGTGACGCCGGTCATTTTTCGGCGCAGAGGAAGGAGGTAGAGAGAGCTTCGGGTTCGGAGAATGAAAATATTTGTCGTCGGCGAAGTGAGCCGTGACGCGTATATATAGCGAAGGGTTGGAGAGGAGGATTTCCGGCAAAGTGGTGCAGTCGTTTCTCACCGAGCGACTGAATTTAAATCATCTGCTTTAGCTTCGTTTTCAACGTCGATGTTTTGATTTTCATTATATAGCCGCTCTATAAATGTATTTTTAACATTGTTAATCGCATCTTTCGTTCCTTATCTCCGAAACTGTATCTATATCCACGGCGATATCGCTGAAACTATGAAAACAAATTTAAACACGCGCGACGCGACATCTTCTCTCATATATAATTTCAAGCGAAGAAAATCAAAGACGACATATCTATCTCTCTTATTACGTTTCAACACGCGCACACCACGGGGTTGCACTCGCCGCGTCGGTGGTCGATTTACTTACGCGATACACCCATATCTCACTCAGGACGCGTCTGCGATGTGTATATATGTATATAACACTGAGAAGAAGAGAGTATGAATCACGGACTCTCCGCACGCGTCGCGCGAAATCTTCTTCGGGGGGACAGAACTCTCGGCGCGTGCGCGGTGTCGAATTCCACACACTACTCGCTCCGACAATAATTGTGTATATATATAACGCTGCAGTGCGTGGAGGTATATGTAAGAGGATACGATTGTTCTCGAGAACAGCTTTAGTTTTTTTTTTATTTGGGATTGCGTTTCTTTGATGGGAGAATGCAAATTGTGCAAGATATATTATAATTATATTACATATACAGCACGCCGTGGATGTATAAAGTTGAAAAAAAAGAAAGGTTTTTCAAGTTTTTCCTGTATGTAATATCTTGGAAACCTGTTCTCCGAATGTGAATGTCGAAAAATCAGAACGTTAATTATAAATAAGATATATAAAGATCAACAAAATAAATTTACGCCGCGCGTCTCAATATAAATAAACAGCCGTCTTATAAAAATGCAAATTTTCGCATTTGCATATTATTACATGTATAAGAAAATTCCCACGTATCATATACATATAGGTAATATATACGAAAATAAATCTCCGCGTCTCTCCAAACCTCGCCGCACGCCAAAATCGTCACGGCGGTTACCTCCCGGAACGAAATTTCCCGCAACCCCTTTAATTTCTCGCTTCCGACTCGCCTCTCTCACTTGCTCTTATATACCCGCAACCTTGCCTCCCAAAAATAGCGCGCCGGCGCCTATTTAAAGCCTCTCGCGAATACGTATCCTATCCTTTAGCTACAACCGCGCGCCGGTACGTGACGTAGGTATGACCGAGAACGAGAGAACCGCACGCGTAGTGTAGTCAGCTCTGTAATGACGATCGAGCGTGCGGCAGCTGTTTGTTGTGCATATAAGTAATGATACGAGTGTGTATATATATCGAGAGCGGCGAACGGTATATAGGTGTACGGTATAGGCGATAGGTATATCAGCAGTCGGCATGTTTGTCGTGTGTAATCGCTCTCGTGCGCGATGTGCGTTCGCTGTACCGATCAAGCGGATCTGGAGGAGGAACAGTGTACTTAGCGGGTATAGAGAGCAATTAAGCGAGAGCGCGCGCGGCAAAGGCGAGGGCATCGGGCGGCCGTTTAAGGCTTAATTGATCGACGCTCTCAAGTGCTCGTGTGCATGCAGGTCCTTTGGGATAGTAGACACGCTCGATTATTGGGCGGTTCCGGGTTGCCCGTGCGGTTTCGTATAACTGGCTGAAATGGGTTCTATAGTAGAACTTTGATGTTAATTATTTTTGGATATAAGGGTTATATTTGAATGACCAGGAGATTATACGGTTTGATATGCTGTTAGGTAATTTTGTAATTAACGGGGTGACACGTTAAACCGTAGTAAAATACGAAATGTGTTTTGTTGGGTAGATACATAAGGTACTTTTGAAACGTATCTGTTTTTGCATCGCGTGGTCGCGCAAGAATTTAAAAAATGTGAAAATTACAACTCACGCTACTCCGATTCGGGCAGCGACGATTGTAAAATCGGCGCGTGACTGCTTTTTACGTATATATAATGCGCGCGGGACATTATATTACGCGTTTACATAATATTCGGCCTCTGCGCGCGATCTCATTTTTTCACTAAATTACAAAGAGATAAATTGAAAGAATTTGTAGCATTTATTATATGAAAAAAGTGAATATAATTGCTATTCGATACGGTGTTTAATTAATTTGTTATCACTCGCGAATGAATTATAACAAGTGCGGACTCTGGGAAAACATCAATGAACTGATCACGAATGCGTATTCCAGCAGGCGGATGTTTTCTTAACAATGCCATTATTCAAGGAGCTCGAGAGAGCTCAATCTAAATGTGCGTGCCGTCGTACAATTGGCGCCTTATTGGTGCTACTCATATTCAAACGAACGGTTTCACGCTGCACGATGACAGAATAGCGCGCTGCTATATATAACATACATATATATTTTCTCTCTCGCTAAGCACGCGATTATTACGTTCAATACATCGCATTCTTATAACTTCAATACGGAAATCCTTGAAAAGGCAAAAACACACGCATAAATAGAAAAATAAAGTTGCCGTTTACACGCAGCCAATTGCTTCGATTTATTTATTTTTCATTTTCATTAAGTATTTCTTTGCTGCGTGTCGGTCGGTTTTAAACTCGTAAAATTGGAGGATGAAATTTAATATTTGTTCCTGAAAATCATTCGAGTCCGGAACAGTCGTTATTAATAGCGAAAAGCTGGAGAGGCGCTTTTCAGAGGGGGTTGTAATTTTGAATGAACGAGGGGGAGATCGGATCCTTTATGCTCTTATCAAATTTTTAATAATACCTACCCAGCTGCTCTCTGAAAGGGAATGGGGGAAGCGACATTGAAGTATCATACTCATCAGGTATTATTTTATAAAGGTAATTTATTCAGCTTAGCGATTACGTAAAATTCGTGAAATATGTTGAAAGAAGACTATTTCACCGATAACGTAACGAAAAAGTACTGTAATAGATAATATTATAGTTATTTTTCCATTATATTGAAAATTTACCGAATCCACGTGCTTTGGCAATACGGTACTCCAAAATACCGCAGGCTATAATTACTTATAAAACTAAATACAAGTCCAAAAACATAACTTTCCTTGTTAAACAATCACCGATAATAATCGCGGACTTGTATTCCCTCATCCTACCAAGCGTCGCAGAATTGCGTAACTATCACGGGAATTCCAACCTTGCACGCGGCGAAAATCCCGCGGACCTTTTCCAGACCACCGCGCCATATCGTCGCTATTCTATTATTTCCCCCAATTAACTCTCTCTTTCTCTCCCGACACTAACGTCATCATACTCTTAACACTCTCGAAAAAGATGATGATCGGCGGCACGTGCACAGTGGCAGACCGCAGACGGCGCCTAACCTCCCGGCGCGCACGCGCGCTTGGCGGCGCGGCTGTCTGCCGCTATAGAGCTTTCTGCTGGCCGCGCGCACGGTAGTGTCAAGTCAAGGCATGTCCGCCGCCGTTGCATGAGCATCGTGTGATGAGAGACAGAGACAGAAGCTAAATCAAAGAGATAATTACGCTCGCTCAGCAATTATATAGAGATAAGGGAGCGAGGTACGTACGGTGCATATCTTACCTGCTGTCGACAGTCGTATCGTCTGCTCGCGCGCGGCGACTGCGGTGATTCAGAGAAGAATTATATTATAGCGAGCTTACGCTCGCGCGTCGTGTGTGTATTTTTGGCGCGCGCCTCGCGTTGTCACGCAAGGGGGGGAGGACTTCAACCCTGAGCATTGGCAGCGCGCGGCCTGCGAGAGGGCGCGTGTACTTACTACAGTACGCGTGCGCGGAGTATAAGCGGAGAGCGGTCTGAAGCCGGAGCTCTCTGTGCCCCCGAAAATTTTTCACGCCGGAGCAGAGAGAGTGCAGCAGCAGAGCAGTGAGCAGCTTGTGTGCGCGTGTGTCTGTGTCTCTCGCCCCCTCGCCATCTTGGTGCGTGTCTAGGCGCTAATATATATCGTGGTGTGTCGCGAAAATAGGAGCCGAAGATAGAGAGAGAGAGGAGTGCCTGCACGCGCTCTGTTCCGTGTGTCTCGTGGATTCATCAGCGTCTGCGGCTGTCTCTAATAAGTCGCCAAGGCCGCGCGTACCCAAGAACGAGTGCTCGGGGAGATACAGGGAGAGAGAGAGCTTTCGGCCGCCGCACACTCGTCGCTTTTTAGTTTTTTCGTTTGGATGGAGTGAGTGAAGAGGAGGTATTAGTTTATCGAGAGGAGTGATTAACAATAACCAGTGGACATTGGCCAGCGTCATGCACAAAATATTAGAAGGAATGAACGACCACGTTGTTATGGAATTTTGTGTTCTTAGAAGTCCCGTGGCGGGTATAGCTGTGTTTAAGCGGATCGTCTGAGTCATTGAAATACAAATCTCGACAGTGCAATATAACGTCTCTGTCTTTCTCTCCTTCTCCTTGAGTCAGGGTTTTTTTCCACGTTTCGCGTGATATATCTTATATACATATATACCGCGCCGTGTGCTCGTGTGTGCTGACTATAGCGTTCGAACGCGCCTGTGTCTGCTCTTTTCTGTCTTTTTTCTCTGTCTCTGTCTCTTCTACTGCTCCTCCTCTCTTTGGTATAATTTTTCTGTCGCCGTGTCACATTCTTTACTCCTGAAGTGAAGAGAGTGCAAAGGTTTCACCAGTGCCAGTGTGTGTGTTAGAGAGACATATAGTTGTGTATACGGATAGAGTAGCACATATAAGCAGAGAGGGACTGCTGCTATATACTTGCTCCATTTCTCTTAATTAAAAGACTCCGAAGTGCGTGGCCAGCTGAATTAAGTGTTAAGTGGTCTGAATCAATTCAATTTCACTTCTCTTCGTCTCTCTCTTACTGTCTCTCTCAGCAAGCCGTTCAATTAGCCAGCGGCATATTTGGGATACACTTCACAGCCCGTAATGTATTTGAGATCTCGCAGCAGCGAATTAATAGGGAAGAAAGAGTACACAAGTGCGAACGCGACAGAGCTGCGCCTTGGTTTCCAGCCAGTTGAGGGTATGCCATCCTGTCAATTAAAACTTGATAAGTTTGATGTTTTTTGATTATTCATTAGTCATACGTTGAGAGGGCAAGCATTTTTATATTTATAAGATTGCCTTTGATAAACTTCATAATCAGTCTTTTGTTTACCCATTGGAAATTATTTAAACACTTATCAAATGCTTTATTTTTCCTGGTAGATAAGTTTTAAAACTTTTAAAGTTTTTACCTGAGGAATGAGAATTTTCATTTGCTTTATCATATAAACTTTGTCATGTAAAAAATTTTAAATGGCATGATGTAACAGATTGTAATATTAAATGATGTACTATAATTTTATAGTTATATAAATAATCATACTACTATCAGTTGTTAATGACTAATGTATAATTGAAAATAACATCAGTATACTGTAATTTTGACATTGATTGTACAAATTGTTCAATAGCTGTCCAACTTCCATTGGCAAGTGTCTTCCTACTTGATAGAGACGTCTTCTTGTTGAGTAGATTCGAAGAATCCCTTGCTCTAAGATTACAGCAAGGTATGAGCGAATTTGATCGAGCCATTGTCGATTCACGGATCGGGTGGAGAAAGCTTACCGATCCTGGTGACTGACAAGACACCTCTGTCACCTCAAAGAACTTTAGTCGATAGCAGTGGCTTTTGTCAAATGCAAAGCTACACTTGTGTGCTGATCTTTGAAAGACTCACAGGAAAAGACTCCAAGATGACGCTCGATTGGTATCGGTAGCAGATGAGTTTACTTTTTCTTGAGTTCCTATTCATATTCAACTCCAAAGCATTTGACGTATGACTTATTGAACTTTGGTGAAATTACATACTGTGTATGTAATTAGCATTTGAAAAGTTAAACCAAAGATTATACATTTATCCTATTATTATTGTATTAGTTAATATATAAATATATATATATGTATACATATATATACAAATAAGGAATATCTATCAATATATCTATAATAAGTAAGAAGAAAAAAGGCTTAAAAACTCCACAAAGAAATTACAATTTAGTGCTCAAAATGCCAGCCACACCGAATAAGCTCTCCCTAAATTTCAACCGAAATAACTACAGTGTTTTTGGTACACGAATCAATAATGATAATGTAGAACAGCAACGAGAGCAAAAAACTGAGCTTTTAGAGGGTAAGAAATCGAATTAAAAAAGGCTTTTAAATATGTGCTATTTTTTTTTTTTTTTTTTTTTTTTTATTATTTTATTTCTCTAAATAACTTTTTTCTAATTCATGTAACTATTTCTATTATTATATAACTAAGATTTTTATTCATAATTACTTACTTTTATTGTTTGAAAAATTGTTTGTCAGAATGTAAATAATATATGAGCTAAAAAATTTAACAAGGAAAATAAATATCATTTTATAGCTATCATATTTCACTACTTTTCTGTTGACTAATGAATTTTTATATTTTAGGGACTAGAGGCAATGGCCTCACCCACTTGAAGAATGGAGTGGATTATGTTAATCCTGGTGAGGAGGATCAGATGGAAATTTATGGGTAAGTCTTCTTTTATTTTAAATGCATGTTATTAATGATATTACTGGAATTTCCATACTTTTTGTTTATTTATTCTCTTTGGACAAATACAAAACATTTAAAGAAATCTCCTTACAATAGAGCATCACATGACCAAACAAAAATGTTTGATTTATTTTAATTGACTAACTTTGTTCAAACAGTAGTATGAATAATTTTTGCATAATGACAAATTTAGTTTCATTTGATTTATTTGCAATATTAACAATTTTATTTTATAAAAAAAACTCAAGATATAAGAGGAATACAGCATACACTGCCACAACATGGTTCCTGATTATTATCACGGGTGGACTATTAAGACTTGTCTTTCATTGGGTGCCACATCTCATGCTCTTAGCTACCCACTCCAGATGTTCTCTTGAGCAGGCTGAAACTGTTCTCCTGGTGGAGAAGTTTCAAGGGAAGCACACGAGCTATCACGTCAAGAAAATCAAAACCATAACTGCTCAGGACATATGGTTTGTATTTCTTATTATTTATTATCAAATTAACAAATTAAAAAAAATTTAATCAACAACCATTTGTTCGTTTGTTATAGGAAAAAATCATTAGAAGAAAGTAACGTAGGCGAGGAAGAAATTCCCGTTAGAGTAAACGATGCGCGATCTGAAACACAGAGTGCCATTACCATTGAGCAAGAGCAGGAGCCAGAACAAACTTCTTTGCCACTGTCTTTCCATTTGACTGGTGGACAATTTAAAGGTACTTTTTAGTATACGGTAAATTTAATATAATAAGGATAGATCGTTCAGTTTACGAAATATATAAACGATTATCGTGTTTATTTGTTGAATTTAAAAATTCTCATCTGGGCTTATGTAATTACTCGATCAAGTTGAGTATGTTCTGGAAACGAGCTTACAAGAATGGCATACATTCTGGCATTGTTGGTTTTTATTGTAAAGTCAAATCGAATTAAATATCAATGAATCCATCTGAATGTGTATAGAAACCTCATTAAACCGAGATAAGACCAAATAAAATTGGAAAATTTCGCTACTGGAATTTTTCGTTGTATTTTTCACTCGACTTGACTTGCGAGTGCGTTCATTGGAAAAATGTTTTACCACGACGAACGTTAGTCATTAAAAACTTATATATCTTTGTTATTATGAAATTAAAAGAGACAAATGATTCACTGAATACTAAGGAAATGAGATGATTCGACTGCTATTAATAATCTTAACAACTTTGCATACGTAATTACATTTATAAATTATTTCGCGATATAAGATTAGAAAATTCTCAAAATAGTATTTATAAAATTTGATTTCAATCGTATTTGTCCCGGAAAACTTTACAGAAGTGCCATGGATTTACACGTTCACGTGCAAGAAGCTCACCTACATCTGGGATACGGAGCGCTGCGAATACCTGAAACTCCGTGGCCTCGACACTGACGTCCTCAACAGCAGCTTGCACCAGACAGCCGGTCTGACCTCGGACCAGCAGAGCATGCGCCGTGGTATCTACGGCAACAACGAGATCGTCGTCCCTGTCAAAAGCTTCTTCACTCTCCTCTGCCTTGAGGTTCTCAATCCCTTCTACGTCTTCCAATTGTTTAGCTTCTGCCTCTGGATCTCCGACGATTATGTCTACTACGCGATGGTCATCCTCAGCATGTCGGCCTGCAGCATCGTCATGGCCGTCTTGCAACAGCGAAGGGTAAGTTATTATTCAGTTCTGCAGTTAGGCTTAGGATTCACAGATTTCGTAATATTATGTAATTTGAACGGATGCTTGAAATACAATTTTAGTCTGTTCCTTGAACTAGTTTTATTTTTAATATTCTTGCCTATATTATAACATTTTTTTTTTAAAGTTGAAACTATTTTTGCAGATTTTCAAATAGCCTTTCAGAGAATGAGAATTTCGCGGAAAGTAAAAATATGAAAGTTCTTTGCACACTTTATGACGTCATTATTCCCGGAATTTCGTCTGTTAGCTGATTACGTCATACTTTTAAAGATGATGCACCCCGCAATTTCCTTAACGTAATTAAGTACCGCTTACGAAGAACAAAATTAAAAAAAAAAAATTTACATGAATAATTGATATTATCACTACAATTCGTAACCATTTAATTTTTAAACAAATCACATTACAAATATAATTAATTGTTTACTTTCATCTTCCAGTCATTAACATACCTTCCGATTTTTCTCTACAGAATCAGCGCAACCTCCGTTCGACCGTCACCTCCTCGGATGTCGTGATGGTGCTACGTGACCGCTCCACTGGCCAAACGGCAACGGTGCCGGCTAAATGCCTCGTACCCGGTGACATGCTCGTCATTCCCTCGTACGGTTGTGTGCTACCTTGCGATGCTGTCCTGCTGACGGGTAACTGCATTCTGAACGAGTCGATGCTTACCGGCGAGTCGGTGCCCGTCACCAAGACCCCCATACCCACCACCAGCGACGTTGTCTACGATAGCAAGGAACACGCCCGGCACACGCTTTATTGTGGAACCCGCGTGCTGCAGACGCGGTACTTCGGTACCGAGAAGGTAAATGACTTTTATTAATGAAAATAGACATTGTGCTTTTTTATAATTTTTCTTAAAATCAAAAGTTACTTCTGAATAATTTTCTAAATGTATGAATCAATTATTAATAAAAATGCAAAACATTATGTTTACGTAAGAAAATTCCACGTTAATAATAATATATCTGCACAAATCATCATTTTAAAATACCAACAACAAACCGAATTGATATTTAATTCTGTTCTCTATTCCATCAGGTACTCGCCGTAGTCATTCGCACAGGTTTCAATACGAGCAAGGGCGGTCTGGTGCGTTCGATCATGTACCCGCCGCCGGTCGACTTCAAGTTCGAACAGGACTCGTACAGGTTCGTCGAGCTTTTAGCCTGCATCGCGAGCATCGGCGTCATTTACACCATCGTCACGAAAGCACTGCGTGGCGTTCCCAGCAGCCACATTGCCCTCGAGGCCCTCGATCTCATAACCATCGTCGTACCACCCGCACTGCCCGCAGCCATGACAGTCGGTAGACTAGGTAAGGAACCATCTTGAATGTTTCTCTTTTATTATGAAACCGTTGGTGAATGGGGTATTAATGGGGAATGTGTTTTGTGTTATTTCAGTGGCTCAAAATCGGTTGGAGAAGCAAAAGATATACTGCACAAGCCCGCGAGCCATTAATGTGTCTGGCTCGTTAGACTGCGTTTGTTTTGACAAGACTGGCACTCTGACGGAGGATGGCCTGGACATGTGGGGCGTCGTCACGTCGAATTCCAAGAAGTTCCAGCTTCCCGTCAAGGATATCACGACTCTGCCTCTGAACGAAGTTCTCATCGGCATGGTCACTTGTCATTCCATCACCATAATCGAGGGTCAGCTTATCGGCGACCCGCTCGATCTTAAGATGTTCGAGTCGACCGCCTGGTCACTCGAAGAGCCGAACGTCTCGGATACGTCCAAGTTCTCGATGCTCTTCCCGACGATCGTCAGACCTCCCAATGGATCACGATTGAAGCCTATCGCAGCCGCTACACCAGCTCATAACAATGACGAGGCATGTGATGCGACAGAGAATATGGCAGTTAGTGGAGATGAATTGACCGAGGACGGCGTGGAGATTGGTATCGTCAGACAGTTCCCGTTCACCTCAAGCTTGCAGCGCATGAGCGTCATCACAAGGACTCTGGGGGCCGATCACTATGATCTCTTTTGCAAGGGTAGCCCTGAGATGATTTTAAGCCTTTCCAAACCAGAATCAAGTGAGTATCTAAATTTTACAAAACCATTCGCTAATCGTCTGCAAACATAACAGAAATATAATCGATTTCGTGATTTCTGTTCCAGTTCCCGAAGACTTCAACAGCATCCTCCAGGAATACACCTCGGAGGGCTACCGTGTGATCGCCCTAGCGCACAAATCTTTGAAGCGACTGGCCTACGCCAAAGTACAGCGCATAACGCGAGAGGTTGCCGAGACTGACCTGAACTTCCTGGCCTTCGTTATTCTGGAGAATCGGCTGAAACCCGAGACGATGCCAGTGATCGCAGCTCTCAACGAAGCAGCAATCAAAGTTGTCATGGTAACCGGTGACAATATGCTTACGGCTCTGTCGGTCGCCCGCGACTGCGACATTGTCAAGCCGGGTGGGCAGGTCATTGCAGTGACTGCGGTCACGCAGCAGAATCAGACCAAGCCTCAAGTGTTCTTCACGAGGAGTAACACTCAGAACAGCCAGAGTCAGTCTTCGCCGACGGCCGCTGGACCGGAAGGTGATCTCAGCGAGATCACGGATATCAACAGTATTGTTAGCTTGGAAACGATCGAAAGCGGCGGTGTCTTTGGACCCAATAGTCGAGGGGACTCCGTGCTCAATTACCTGTCGGATGAGTAAGTTTTAAAGTATACAGCTGTCGCATTATGATGTTTTATAGATCCTTGTTGTAAATGCGATTTTTGTTCACGTTTTCAGCATTCAAAAAACGGGAAAAGGACGGAATAGCGTGAAGAAGAATGACTACGAGTTTGCTCTTACGGGAAAGACATGGGCTCTGATAAAGCAGTATTATCCAGAATTGATACCAAAACTGGCTACCCGTGGTACTATCTTCGCCAGGATGTCTCCGGATCAGAAACAACAGCTCGTTCAGGAATTGCAAGCTCTGGGCTACTACGTAGGCAAGTATCATAAAAATGTCAATAGTATCAACAAAAACCGTATATTTTAATCAAAATAAATTGCACCTGAACAGCAATGGTAGGCGACGGCGCCAACGACTGCGGTGCATTGAAGGCTGCGCACACGGGCATCTCGCTCTCGGACACAGAATCCTCGGTCGCCTCGCCCTTCACCAGCCGCGAGACCAACATCTCGTGCGTGCTGACCGTCATACGCGAGGGTCGTGCCGCTCTCGTCACCTCCTTCGGCATCTTCAAGTATATGGCGGCCTACTCGCTCACCCAATTCGTCTCGGTGATGCTGCTCTACAGCATCGAGTCCAATCTCACGGACATCGAGTTCCTCTACATCGACCTCTTCATCATCTCCATATTCGCCTTCTTCTTCGGCAAGACTGAGGCCTACGACGGTCCGCTCAACAAGCAGCCGCCACTAACGAGCCTCATGAGCGCCACGCCAATACTCAGCCTCTTCTCCCAAATTCTCATAGTCACCGTCTTTCAGTACTTAAGCCTCTGGAATTTGAGACAGACGGACGGGTTCGAGGCGTTCAATGCTACAGCTGAGAACAAGGACGACGTCGGTTGCATGGAGAATTACACCGTATTCATCGTTAGCTCGATACAGTATATCATACTCGCCATCGTCTTCTCGAAGGGCCATCCTTACCGGAAAGGCATCTGGACGAATTACGGATTATTAGGTAAGAGAGTTTATCCGTGCTATTTATTTTTTTAGATAATATCGATTCTTCGGAAGTCAGTTTTTAAATTTTCTTACTTATAGAAAGATAATAAAATACTTATATAACTGAGTAAGTTGTAAAATTATTTGTTTTTAAATTAAAGATAAAATGTTTATTGATAAACGGAAATTTATCGGACTTATCTTGATCATACGATACTATTCTTTAGCTTCTTTGAATGTCAAGGAATGGTGTGAGAGTTTAACAAACTTGACGCCGAATGACGTCATAATGTGAATACGATACGGCGCTGACGTCAGACATATTTTGAGGTAGTGCGTGCACGAATATGACTCTTGGCAGGGGTTCATATAGCACGTTATACATCGTTTATGAGCTTTATAAATCGTTGCAATTTAAAAACTATTATGTCAAAATAAAGTTAATAAGAATATATACATTAATACAAAGTAAAAATAAATTAATATAAAAATTAGCCCTCTTCCGCATTACTGCACACATCCTTTTAAAGTAAACGGAATTCCCTGTGTGCATAGGAGAGGAGGGTTGACAGAAAATAAAACCAAAACTACAATAACGACAAATTGTTTTTTCCGTTCCTCTTCAGCATCTTTCATCCTGCTGAGCGCGTTCTCGGCTTATCTATCGCTCGATCCATTCCCAAAGCTCATCGAGTGGTTCGAACTGGTCATGCCCAAAGACTTTACCTTCCGCTTGGCTTTGCTCGGCTACGGACTTGCCAACTTCTTCATCTCGATGTTCGTCGAGTACTTCCTCATCGATTTCCTCGTCTTCACAAAGCTGAGGAAGAAGCTGCACAACGTGGACAAGTCGCGACGCAAGTTCTTGGTGTATGAGAGAGATATGGGTAACGCGGGTGACTGGCCGCCCCTATCACAGGAGCCGCTGCCCGAGGCTGCGCCTGATATTCTCATTCGACAGAATCAGGTTTGTTGAGAAAATTTTTTTCGTCATTTTTTTATTTTACTTATTATTTTGTTATTTTATCGTTGTTAGTGTAACTATTAGTTCAAAATTTTTCATAAATTATATAGTTATTCTGAAATTAACAATGAAAACTAAATTCATATGAATTATTTTCAGGTGACGGAGATAAAGATCGAAAAGCGCATAACGGAGAATATGCCGTCTGACTACAGCGTTGTGAGTAGCGCAACCCCGGCCATCTCGACGACCCGTCAGCGCACCGGTAGTTGCCGTGGCAGTCCACCAACCCTACCCCCGGACTGCCTGCTCCCCTTCAAGAACGTCGACCGCTTCGGCGGCTCAACCCGCGAGGTACCCCTAAACCCTCGCTCCCTCTACGACGAGCGTCGCAACACCGTCTCCATGCAGACGGTCCTCAACTACTGCGACGAGGGCACGAAGCGCAACCCCAGCTCCTCCACGCCCCAAAACCACGCCAACAACCACGCGAGTAGCAAGCCACGGCTAAGCTCTGAGTCAGCGCGCGAGATCGATCGCGATAAGATACCGAAGCGCGTGCGCGAGACCAACCCGATCGCCACGCTGCCGCGGCACTCAGCGGCCGTCAACGCGATTGGCAACGAGGAACGACGCAATAGCCTGCTCAACGCGAAGAGCAGCAGCAATAGTAACGGAGCTCAGAGCGTCCTCGAGCTCGACATATTGCCGTCTTGAGGCTCGGCTCTGGCGCGCCTGCTGTTCGCTGATGACGATCGGTGGCGCGAGATGGTTTTGTTAATGCTGCGAAAAGTCAGTTGATATGACGGCACAAGCGTAGTCTTTTGGCTGCTCGAACTACAATTCTCTTCGGTTCTTTCCTTCTTCGTCGTTGTTAATTAATCATTATTAACTATTAATATTATTATTCCAATGGTGCAATAGCGGTTATATGTAGACGTGTAAGTAGAGGCTTCGCGGATATACATATCTGTGGCCGCGCGATCGCATTATATGGGGGATAGATTAATGCATTTGATGACCCTTGGGTTGCAATTTTAAACATTTTAATCGTGCCGTAGGTAGATTTATATATTTTCCTCGTGTAAATATATATATATA
>JAPYZO010002415.1:0-14760 GCA_030522905.1 Torymus flavipes | reverse complement strand
ACATGCAATTTCACTTTCGCATATAATTCTGCTATAGCGTTGATAAGAGGATGTTGAACTTGAAAATAGGTGTATCCATAAAATGCTCGTTGGCTGTCCTTATCGAGAGCACTATTAAGTTAGTTTATGCTAGGATTATTCAAACTACGTGTAGACTAGAGCGAAATCTTAGTTTTTACTTAATTGAGGAAAAGGCGACTGAAGGCGTTTGAGCTTATTTTAGATCGTTATCAATAGCTAAGTCATTAGAATTATCTGCTATGCATCGACAATTGTAAACTGCATATTTAGAGATGGCATAGGAAACTTGAGTTAATCTTCGGTAATAAACGTTTGAAACGTTTACGATGCCTCTTTATACGGGAATCTTTGCGTTAGATAAACTGCTGGATTATAACTGAATCGATGTTGCAGATTATTCCTGAACAGCTAATTCGGTCACACTCAATTTTTTTTCTTGGTAGAAGTTGTACGGATATAATAAGAAATATTTATTAGATTTTTGTTAATATTCTTTCAGAATCATGCAAAAAAGTTTTCCGCATAAGGCGGCAGAATCAGCTAGTGTTAATTATTATTAATTATAGTTTAGCGCTCATAAAAATTTTATAATAGCTCAAACGTCGATTAATGCGACTCAAAATATCTTCCTCAAAGCTGACAATAGAAAAGTAAAGGACTTAAAAAAACAAAAACAAATAATGGTTCGAGTAAAACTATCTATACGGAATTTATTGAGATTCTGGCGCTATTGAATTTGAAAGTTAAACTTTTCAACACCGCGATTTTCTCGGTGGTTTACGGATATTGCTCAAACTGCTACCTTGAACTTTCTATGGTTAACCTCATGATCATTCGAGCCATGAACAAATAATGTGTATCGCAATTGAGTTAAAAAGTTCTCGCATATCGGCTGTTAACGCGGTTTCAAGTTGAACGAGTTTAATAGTTTCAAGTTAAGTCAGCCGATAAGAGTAAAGAATATAATCATCGTTTCATAAATAAAATTGCCGCGCAACACAAAACGTCGCTATATTTTCACATATAATCTACCGTTACCTAGTACTAGGCAAGAAATCGGCAGGAATGTAAGAATACTAATTATTCGTATTGCATATTCATTCGATGCAATAAATTAGCATTATGAAATTCATTCTAAATGAAAATTGAGTAGGTAAAATATAAAATATAATCTTAAAAATTAAACTCCCACATAAAACATACGCATCAAGCTATTCAAAACACTCCCGTTCATTTATTCTTCGTCGTGACTTCATGCATCGTAGCTTATATTATAACTGTCACCGAAAATTCTGGCGTCGATTATTCTCTTCCCTTCGGTTCAACCTCGCAGGCCCACACCGTCGCTTTAGGCTCATAGCGTTAATCAAGACACGCAAGAGCGTACCATACGCGCGTAGCATCTCCAAGCTGGAACAGTAGTAGCAGAGTATAGCGCGCGCACGTGTTTCCGGCGCCGATTGAACTCTCCGCAACTGCAACGGCAGCGAACTCTGACCCCGCGAGGACATCGCTGCGCCGATCGATTTTTTTCCATAACGCATCGCGCACGCAGATTCGGCCTCGAGATCGCGACTACACGCAGCATGGAAATCGGTTGTAACTGGATCGAGCCGGTTCCGCAGTTCCCATGCGCAAGCGTTTGTATAGGTACGATGACACGCGGAGGATTTCCGACGATGATGCGTAGAGCCTGATCCTTTGCAGCGGAAACAGTATATGAAAGATCGGAGAGGGAAGAGGGAACTGCGAAGTAAGTTAGGATATCGTTGTGGTGTATAGTTACTGGGACACGTGAATTTCATATGTTGCACGAGCTTTTTCTTGTATAAATCCGGTCACGGTTGGATTATGTTGTTGCGCTGTGGTACAATGATTTGGCACATTCTTTTCTAGTAGATCTTCTTTTTGTATAGCTATAGGTGTGCCACGGCAGCGTCGCAAAAGTTCTTTGCGTTCGTTCTCTTTTTTTTTCAAACTATCGGAATAGCTTGTTAGCCGCCAATTCCAAGAATGTCCTGAAATGAGATTCATTTTTACGGATAATTGTTCGGTGCGCGCCACAGTCACGCCATTGGAATTCCAGAATCGTGTGTTCACTTAATTTTTCTCGCAGAGGTTCACATTTTCGTATTCATTTCTGCGAATATCTTGCGATCACGTGTGATGTGTGTTTATGCTTTGGAATAAAAAATTCCTCACTTGATCGACGGAATGAAATTAAACGTTAAGAGTGGAATTATTAAACAGACACTTTTTTTTCATGATTTTCTTGTCTATAATGGCAGAAAAGCAAACGCTAGAGTCTGTTTACACACCTATTATGACCAAGGTGCAACAGAAGTATACGAGAAATTGCTGTCCAATGCAGTGGGAAACAATATAGTTGCGTAATGTGCAATCTAGGTCGATTTATTATCGCGCTGAAAACGTTACAATTAGCATTCACAGATTAAAAACTCGTAAGATTTTCCGTTGGAAATTACGTCAACGCGTGCTTCACGTTCGAGAAAAGGAGCACGCATTTTGTTTGCAGCTGTTATTGCAGAAATAAATTGTTAAATGAAAATTTGTTTGCTTCTATAAATAATACCGAGAATTTATAAGACACTGCACATATAAATAAAAGCTGACATGACGATATATACTGTACTCTTTATAAACCCAATGAAAAAATTGCTGAAAAGAGTCGTGCCCTCTGAATCATCAACCATGCGGACGCAACCGTCATTGCAACGAATCCCAATCTCGGTGCTCGCGTCCATCGCCGCATGTATAATAATCACAGAGTCCCGTGGCAGCGCAGCGCGCTTTTAATTACTAATCAAGCCCCGCACACCGCTTTTGTCTCAATCGTGCGATTTCCCGGCGACCTCCTAGCTGGTCTTCGACACCGAGTCGCATCCTTGGTCAGCGCACGCGATTCGCTTCACGGTCTCAAACGCGTATATATATGTACCTATGTACACTTCCGTGATTGAACTGTCCACTTCTGTTTTGGACTCTCTCGATTCGGTTGGCGTTTATGAATAAAAATTGACGAGCCGTACGAGACACGGGAATTAAGCGGCGCTCAATGGTGAAGCGCCAATTGAGAGGAGCGGACACTTGTCTGCATTATGTAATGACGCGCGCGCTGGCTCGAGCATTATATTATGTGCGTCTATATATGCTCAATTGAATAATTCCTTGGTTTTCGTGCACGACGTTCATTTTTTTTCATAATGGTCAAGGTGCTCGGATTGATTGAGATTTATGTTGGAACTCTATGTGGGAATTAATTTATTATTTTTTGGGGGCTCGTCATAATGATATTTGTTTCAATATAAAATTAATATGAATTTTTTTTTTTCATTTTGTTTCAGGATGTGGTCGATCACAAACGTCCCCAATTTGACAGCAACGTCAGCAAGTAAGTGTCTTAAATTTTAATGAGTTTGTTTTTTTCTCCACCTTACTATTATGATTGATTCGATTTTTTTTATTTATTATACATCATAAACGTGATTTTTGCATTCGAATCGTTCAAGCGACGAATATACGAAAATTTTTGACCATGAGTATATTATTGTCTACGGTAATTTTTTTTTTCTTTTTAAAGTACCCATTAAACGTTCGAACACATTTTTAAAAAACAATTGCCGAAAGTGTCCTCGTACGCAAGTATCATAAATCCGTCAAAATTGAAATAAACGAGTGACCTGCGGTAGAGAAACTATAACTGCGTGCGTAAACGAAAAGCGCGGAAGTGATTCGAAAGTAAATACTACATTGCATGCCTTGTGTGTCCTCGCAGGTATTCGTCGAAGGACAATGCGAACGGCGTCTTCGTCGTTGAGCTTGAGGACAAGAGGAAAATCGACAAGGAAATTGAAGGGGACTATGATCCGTACAAGCACCGTGAGGTTCAACACCCGACCACGTAAGTTCAATGCGACTAACCATACCTACATTTTAACATCATATGCGCACGCTTGTAAAATCGTGAGCGCGTAGCTGAATTACTGTCGGAGCGGGCTTATTATTACATGGAAGATGCAGAACACTTTTTTCCCTTCTTTCTGCGGATCTTTTACGACGCACGAGATCGCCTATACCGTCTACGTTTTAGCTATTTGCGTTATATCGTGTGTACGTGTTAGAGACGAACGTGCTCGCTGATTAGACATGCTGGACGAGTAATAGCGATTTTAAAAGAACTCTCTGCGTATACGCAGTTTTTGCAAGGTCCCGTGTAGGTACTCCGGTTGTTGTAATGCGTTATACGGTTGAGTTTTTTGTATCGGAGTTATTATGTAAACTATCGCAGTTCCGGTGGGGAAAACGTCAATTAATAATAATAATTTTTCGAGTTATTAGCCGGACAGAATCGTATAGCGAAAAATCGCGATGTTATTGCAAAGAGTCTGCGCGCACCTGACTTATCTGACGGTCGTAATTTCCTTCCAGGTTTTATTATCAGTAATTATTGTACGATATTATCGCTGGGATTTATGTAAATATCGTATCTTATTATTATGTCCAGACGTCGTTAAAAAAAATGTACTGTACGATTGTTGATAAGTTTCGATAATTAATACTTGAATACATTTAAAATTATAAAATAATGTGCTATAAATTTCCTCGAACAACCGTTTGATTATAAAATTTTTTCCAAACTTATAAATTTTTCCACTCATGCGCGTATCTTTTGTGTGAAAGAAATAATTAAGTAGAAGTTGAAACTTGAAACTGGTTTGCGAGCATAAAAATAATCAAAAATGTTACTCAATACAACGCGGATTTTTACGTGGTATTCAAGGTTTTAATGCGGTTGTTAATGATACGATTTATAACAGATGAATTTCGATTTCTACAAGTTAATTTTAAAGAGCTTAGTAAATCAAATAATAGAGATGCGTGCACATATATATATAAACTCGTAAGCTTTTCTTAATTGAAATTTTTTTTTGCGCGATAATAATTACTGGCTACATCTATCAGTCTATTTGATTTGTCAATTATGATTGCATCTCATTTACATCTCCTGTATGAAACATTAATATTTATCCTCTCGAAGAATGCATCGAAGGAAAAATTCCTTTAAAGATTTACATCTGTACTGCAATCAAACAAAAGTGTTTACGCACACGCAGTAAATTACGAACATAAAATACTAAACATCACTAAGGAAAACGCACTCGCACGTGTACCATTGTATAGACATCCGCTGATAACGACCAAAAGATGAATCCTGATCTGCGGCATTTTCTCAACGTTAGATTAGCGATTTGCGTCTCTCCACTTGCGGCTTTCACGTCGCCAGTGACTTATGTAAACGCGTTGCTTTACTTTCCTTCATCTAGGCGGTCGCGGCGTCGCCGCGCCGCGGATTTTAATTGAATTGTTCGACTTTTTTCGCGCCGCCCGTTACATTCCAGCGTAAGGCCGTTTTTATCGCCCGCCTGTTCAATTTACTGTTAGCTTTGGCTTTCAGCGCGGAAAGTGAGCGCGCGAATAGTGCAGTAACTTGGCTAGGAGCGCGCCAAATTCCGCTTCGCCAAACGGCAAGTGTGCCCGAATTTTTCAACCATCGTTATTCTAATCTTGTACGGAACTCGAAATTTCATCCTATTTGAAGAATTCAGTAGTAAAATTGAGAAAAAGTAAACTACGGAACTGAAATTTTTGTACACAAGTACAAAATATATGTTCTCCAAAGCATAACAGTTAATTGATTTAGAAATTTAAATATTATGCGATAAACTGTTCGAAAACCTACAACTGATTCAGTTACAGTATACCCAGTTATAATCAAAATTTTCCGCTCGAAATTGCAAAAAACAGCAAATAAATGTTATACAAAAAGACTTTGACACTAAATATCTACATTTTTCGTTTTGCAGATTCTGGGAGACCCTGTTCCACCTGATGAAAGGCAGTCTGGGTACAGGTATCCTGGCGATGCCAAAGGCGTTCGAGAACGCCGGTTACATAGTCGGCGCAGTTGGTACGATAATTATTGGTCTGCTGTGCACTTATTGCATACGCGTCTTAATAAAATCCGAGTACGAGTTGTGTAAGCGGAGAAAAGTTCCGTCTATGACTTATCCTGGCACGATGCAGGCCTCCCTCGAAGAGGGACCCCAGTGTCTCCGACGATTCGCCAAGTACTGCCCGTAAGTATATCAATTATTTCATTACTGCGAATAATGTTTATTTATGTCCCATTGTACGTTGAACTATGCGCAAGGACGAGAGTTTAGAAATTTATAATAGTATGTATATGTACATTCGCGGTAATCGTATTAGATGTGAGGTAGGCGGACCTTAGATGAACCGAATTAGATGGCTTTCAAGCTCTTTATTGCCGACGGTTCGGGATGTACTCCCCTTTTCAAGGCTACAAATACAATTGTTAGTTAAGCTAAACAATATCATGAGATACAGACAATGCCGAAACGTCAGTAATAAAGAACTTAAACCATCTAATTTGGTTCGTCTAACGTCCGTTAAGAAATTTATGACGATGATATTATAGATATAATAGTTCCGAGTAAAAAAAAAACAAAAAACGTTGTTTAAATATTACTTGTCAGTATTCTTTTGTTTGTTGTTTATTATAGTTGAACAATTGTAAGTGATAAATCGTACTAATTGAATCGGATGCTTCCGCTTCCGTATCTCCTTGTTGGCACCTTTTATTTTAAGCCGTACGTGCATAGAGTCGAAACGATCTAATAGTTGTATACAACTTGAAATGGAGTTATTTATTTTGTAATGCGTAAATATAAACTGCTATAATTGTTTTCTAAATAATTAAAAATATTCATTTAAGATAATTCAATTAATATGAAACATAATTCATGAAAAATTTATCTATTATTTAATATTAAATGTAGATGCAAAGTACAGTTTTAAAAGATTCATAAAAAAATGCAAACACACGAGAAATAAAATCATTACGTATTATATTTTGTTCGGGGTAGACTCAATCAATTAAAACATCCACATAAAAGCAGCCGATGCACGATACGTATAAACACAGAAGTCTTTTTCCCTGTTTTTATTAAAATCGAATAAATTTCGAAATGTCGTAACAGACTAATGAATATTCAAAAATATCGGAATTTTCTGTTAATCAGTACCTTGTTGTTTATTATCAATGAATAATTAGAGGAAGTCCCAGCGAAACTTTTCCACGCGCGCGCTTTCTTGCAAGTATTCCACTAGGTAAATCATTAAAAGAACTTGTATCGATTTATTACCGCCTTGATGTTTACTCGCGATAAAAGGCACATTTCATTCTTTCTTTCAAATCCCCCTTTTTTTCTCTCTTTGAATACACTTGCATGAAATGTAGCCATTAATCTATCGACGAATTTTCGAGATAACGAGCTTCGCGCCTTTCTCGATCGGCATTAACGATCGTCAATGAGACCATATATACGCCAATAAAGCGACTGCAGAGTCAATAAAAAAAATTTCCTTTTGTTTTTTCCAGACACGTTGTCAACACGTTTCTGATGGTCTACCAGCTGGGCACCTGTTGCGTCTACACGGTATTCATCGCCGAGAATCTAAACAGGGTAAGCTTTATATTTGCACATCCGAGCAATTGGAAGAAAAACCGCGATTGCGAGTGCGCACTCGCGTCGTTCGCGAAGAATGATTATGTGGGTCAGGGAAACCTACGCGTTGGGAATGGACGAACGCGTACGCGACTCGATTCAAATTAAATAAAAAGTCATTATATATCCTCCGCGTAAGGAACAACGTCACGAACGCGAGTGAGCGCGTTTGCGATCTTTCCGCTTAGACTCCCTAACACTATACGCGAATGGTGCAGTTTTGTACATGTGTAAGTGCAGCGCTTTAGCATTTCCTGGGATGCGGGAAAAGTTTATTCGCGGCGTTACGATGTTTGCACGCTAAATTTGTTCCTGACTCGGCGGTTTACGAGACGAATGAATTCGCAGACCGCTAATGTAATTTAAGAAATTTGCGTTAGGACTATTTCCCGAAACTCTCGTGACCGCAATAAAGGAAAATATATTGAAGCAGTAGGTAGTCTTTCATGGAAAAGCTGCGAGTGCAATTACATTTATACTCGATTATTATACATAGGATTTGCATTGAATAAAATATAAGAATTTTTAATGATGCAATACCTGTCAAAATTAACTAAGAAAATAATTAAAACATTCTTCACATAGATAGCTCCCGATAAACATATATAGTAATTGCCACTAAAACAATTTAATGATTTCATTGAAACATTTAATTAGCGTTGCTTAACCCAATCTGTCACACAGGACTGGCTCCTTTAACGACTTTTATTTTGTCCACGTTAACATATAGCGTTCGTCAAATGCCTCGTCCTGTTTGCATACATTTATTCGTCGATATACTGCAAGCGCGGAGGCTGGAAATTTCCGTTAAAAGAAAGAAAAAGCCACGCGGTCGAGAGCTACTGCCGTTTATAAATATCTCGGTGCCATTTCAATCAACTTTTGATTAGTAATAACTGGCATTTAATTCATTTCACATTTTTCAATAAAGCAACTTGATTACTTAGTAGCCGTCGCTAATAACGTGAGTTTGTCGTCTGAACGTCTGTTTGTAAACATAACTTTTTTTTATACTTTTTGTAAACACTTGGTAAATTCATTTGTTTATAATTTGCGACAATTCTAAATATATAATTAGTAAAATAAATAAATTAAATTGAGATTAAGTTTTGAAAGGATGATCAAAGTAATTTCTTTATAAATTATATTTACGTATTAGCATATGAAATGATGAAGAGGTAAATTTGATTGTATCAATATTTTTTAATGGTTTACAGGCATTGGGCGATTACATTGATATGGACAAGAGGTACTACATGTTGGCACTGTTGCTGCCCCTCATTCTGATCAATTGGGTGCGAAACTTGAAGCTTCTCGCGCCTCTGTCGACCATTGCCAATGGCATCACACTCGTCAGCTTCAGTATTATTCTGTACTATATCTTCAGATATCCTATCAGCTTGGAAGGCAAAGAGCCGGTCGGACCGGTGAGCAACTTCCCGCTCTTCTTGGGTACCGTTCTGTTCGCCCTGGAGGCTATTGGTGTGGTACGTATTACTCAGTGCGTAGTTCTAAAATTATATTTATCCTCTATACCTCCTATTAATTTACGCAATGGGTTTCCGTAGATAATGCCTCTTGAGAACGAGATGAAGAAGCCAAAAAAATTCATGAACCCAGCCGGTGTCCTGAACATCGGTATGGCCTTCAATATCGTTCTGTATGTCAGTATTGGCCTGTTCGGCTATCTTTGGTACGGCAAGGGCGTCGACGGCACCATCACTACGAATCTGCCCAAGGAACCCCTAGCTCAAACCGTGCAGATCCTTCTCGCCATTGCTATCTTCATCACTCACTCGCTTCAGTGCTACGTTGCCATCGACATCTCGTGGAACGAGTACATCTTTCCGAGAATCAAGGAAAACGTATCTCCGCGAACTCTGGTCATCAGCGAATATCTCCTGCGAACGGGAATTGTCATCATCACTTGTAAGTGTCAATCCCTACTTTTTTCATTTCACTCTATAAATGTAATAAATTGGATGAATCACGATATTAATTGTTCACAAAAATCATTGCCAAAATATCAGATTATTTTAAACATAAGCAAACACCATTTATAATTTGGATGAAAATTGGGGTACAAATGTAGGTCAGAACTTAAACGATTTACTGATAAACAAGTAAAAACTGCGCAATAGATAAAAGTATATGTCACGTTTTCAAATGAGTATCGCGTGTCAGGTTTAAATTTAATGGACGTAGTTCAAGGCATTTTATAATAAACATTTGATCGACTAGAGGAAAAAATACTTTGATAACGATACAATAAGAAAATTCATTGATAAGTATCGATCAAAGCAGTTACTGTGCTATGGAGTTTATTAAATTTCTTTATTGTCTAAAGAATTGAGTAATTACTTTTCATCAATACCAGATCAATCATACAATATTTTATCTATTTGTTCAAAACATCAAACAATTTTACAAGTGCTAACGACCTCTCTTCTCTTGTCTGCAGTCATTCTAGCCGTCGCCATTCCGGAGCTCGAGCTCTTCATCTCGCTGTTCGGTGCCCTGTGCCTCTCCGCTCTGGGTATCTCCTTCCCGGCTCTCATTCAAACGTGTGCCTTCTGGAAGGTGAGACAGGGCCGTGAGCGCGCCTTCCTCGCCACCAAGAACATCGCCGTCATTCTCTTCGGCTTGCTCGGCCTAGTCGTCGGTACCTACACCAGTCTGGAGAAGATCATCGAGAACTTCTCGAAGGACTAAAATTGTTCAACAGCATTTTCTGGACGTTGAGAGAAACTAGTGCTGAGTCCCGAGGTAATAGTAGAAAAACGTTGTCGATTGACGTGAGTGTCGATCGGCTCCCCGGGAGTAGGAGCAGTGCAGCAGCAAGGAACAAATGACATGCAGTCGCTAATCAGTGAGCAACTCGCGGTCCCGTCTGGACGGGCAGCCGAGGCGCGCTTGCTATATAAGAGTATTTCCGGTAGTGAACACTGGCTTTAATGCGCAATTATTTTTTTATATATTTCGCATTAGTACGTATGCAGGCACAGTGGGAACAGAACAATCATGCTACTAGTCTTTAAGTCGAGGCGACGAAAATTGTCGCTGCCGTTCCTTGGATTAAGTTTATTTATTGACACGCGTTTCTTTTTAAATCGACCTATAAGCTCGTGACGTATTCATTGACATATACATGTATTACACAGCGGGAGTGCATTCATCGGTAATGTACGTGAGATCTCAGATGCTGGCACCGAGGAATCGGAGTATTATACTTTATCGAAGAAATTGATGTTTTGAAAAATTGTCTATATATATTGAGATGAATTTACACCCAAGAATTTATTTTCGCAACTTTTCGGTAAAAAATTCATTTAAAGATTTGAGATCGATTTAGTTATCTTTTTCAACAGTATTCTTGATAAGTAATAATCAAAATACAATGTCAATGAGTCTAGTAACATTATAATAAATTATAGACGAAACATTGGTCCAAATAAATCTATATGCATATAAAAATATTTTATTTGTTGAACACAATATTTTTATATAATTGACAAATGAAAGCTTTTAAAATTGAAATTATTTGGTTTTGATAGTCTTGGCGTATGCAATTCATTTTATTTTCACACATGCGATATTACTGACGAATCATATATAGCTGTAAAAATGATACTCAAAGGTATTTGTCCACAATCGTTACTCTTAGCGCGGGAAACACCTCGAAGCCTTATGCACCAATAGCGAAGACCGACAACTGCTAATAGCTGTCAAAATAAAAAAGATTCGGTAACTCTTGCCAGATGCCGTTGCGGAAAGTTGCCGACGAGGAATTTTTTCCAACCGGGAGCGTTTTGGAAAAACCACACGAACGCATTCTTGGCACTTCCATCGTACTTTATTGCGGTTGTTATTCAGGCACTTGCAAAAACGTTCGTGTACGTAACGAATGGAAAAAAGATATTACTTACATACAATCATGTGCTTCTAAATGGATGAACGGCGTTGCAACAATATATTTTTTTTATCTAGGAAAATCCAGAGTGGCCTGTTAGGAATCGTCGCGCGAAGGAGAATCGATTTCGCTTTGACATCGATGCATACAAGCACTCAACATTTTAAAAATAACTGGCTATCGCTTAAAAATAAACGCAGACCAATGTTTCGCGCGCGCCCGCGGGAAGTGCCAGAGTCTGAGATTAGTTACCTTATGGAGCCGTTGATTCGGACTTTAGAGGATTGTCGAAAGTGAATAGAATTGATTTTTGCACTTCGCTACGAGCTCTTTTTCCATGATATTAAGTGCCATGGATCATTCGTTTTCAGTGCTTCATTCGTGAATAAGCATTTTAACGTTGTAATATTTATTCACAAGAAGATAACTCGTTTTAATTTAATTTTATAACCATTGGCTATTAAGAAATATGCGGAAATTCAACATTAACATCGTAAAAGTAATTTATCGAAATAGCGTTCGACTAGATAATTATTTTATATTTTTACAATTATTAAGTATATATCTTTTTAGTCATAAAATTGTTGTGCTCAAATTTTTCCAAATCTTGAGTCGATTGACTAGTTTTTGACTCTCTGATGGTATTCTTATTGTTGCCAGATAATGCAATTTAAGATTTTTCGCAGTAATTATTTACGAGTTCCTAATAGCGCTAATAAGAGTGTAAATAGACATACACTAAAATAGGAAACATCTTAAGTGCTGTCAAGGTATAAAAAGACACGTTATAATGCTTTTATAAAAGTTACGATTGTTCATTCAAGGAGCGAAAAATTTCACTGATTTTAATAAAATAAAAGTAGTTTCCATATTTTCAGTTAATAAAATACTTAATATACTTTTTGCTGTAATATTCCAATCTTTAATATAGATCGAGCATAATGAAAACATTAAATTTATCGCTCTTCGAAGAAAAATCGAAAGTTTAAGGATAAAACTTCGTTGTTTTTGTACAAAACTCACTTCGATTGCGAGCCGATATTCGGCGATTGTAAATAGTTTTGAACAATATTAATTATAGATGGTCATTTAATTGTAATGGCAATCATATAATGATGCCAATATTTCATAGCCTGTGATAACTATATCAATGTATTATTTCCGTGTTTTGCAGGCAAACACTAATGATACTTGTACATTTTGTAAATACGTGACTTTGATCACAGAATATTATTATTTAATAAAGTAAACATTCGATATAAAGCTATTGTTTCTTTTCTCCCTAGTATATGTAATACTTGCCTTCGGAGCGCTCCCGCGCTCCTTGATTCTGTGATATACTTATTCTATCATAAAATAAAATAATTTTGAAAATAAACGATATGTGATTAAAAGTAATAAATTATATTATTATTTATTGGATCATATTTTACAATCTTTATATCTTTATAATCTAAAAATGTAATTTAAAAACATGTAAAAACTTACTAAAATATTATTTTCATCATAGTAGGCGTAAAGCGCAGGAAAACGTTCATATGTTGCCGCCGTAAAGTTGAATTTATGCCTAGAATAACTTTACGCCCGCAAAATATGAATGTTTTCTCGCGCTGTACACTGTACCCATGCCTATGATGACGAAATAGTATAGATTATGTACTAAGGGCGCGAAATAGGGGATTCTGCGCTAGACGGGAACGAGAAAATGGATTTCGGACCTCGGGCGTACAACTTTATACCCATCGTGTGATCGCGCATTACCTACTCGGCGCCTGAAGTCGTTCTTTAAGCCCTTGGCATAACTGTTACATACATTTCTTAAAATAGTTCGTTATCTTCTAATGGTCCTCTTGAGAAATAATTTTTGCTGTGATTTAGTCAAATAACTCAAGTAAAGATGTATGTAAATGAAATATAGTTCACGGTTATCGAAGGTTTGAAATCAGCTTTTTCGAGGGAATGGCTGCATTTTTCATATTTCGTAAAACGCACCAACTGAAAACGATGGTCATAAATGGAGCCTTTTAAGAAATCTGGGTTCACCTATAATTTGGTAAAAAACTATCCCCGAAAACCGTTTTCTGCTTATAACTTAAGTACCGCAAGAGATCTCGAAATGAAGTCCCAAATAAAAGTTGTAGAGCATAAAATTCTATATAAGAATATAATAAGGTAAGGGTTATTTGATCTAAGGAAGCCAATGAAGGTACAGATGCTTCAATAGGGAAGTAGACTTCACGTATGGAATTCATGCACAGTTGATTAAAAAAAAAAATTCATAAAACATTTTTATCATATTTTTCAACTACTTATAATAATGTAATGCCGATAGAATACAAAAGAAAACAAATTAGGTATGCAGCCAGTTAAATTATAGTTACATTAATTCTTACTGGAAAATAGAATAGTATAATACCTAACAAAAACTCTTGTTAAAACAATGAAAATTTAGTCACACTTATACTTAGCCTGATTATCTGTTACCCTTTCTACACCCACGTTAGAGCGGGCGTATGCTCAAAGTCCACATTATTCTTTCAAATCTACCTCAGAATAAAAAATGAAAAAAGTTATCAAACAGTTGTCATTAGGTGTTTTTTCTTACGTCTATGAACCAAAAATAATTAGGGCTTCAGATGTGTGCGTATATACGTGTGTCTAATAAGAAATATAATCCCTATGGACAAAATTTACAAATCATAAAAACTTGAATTAAATAAACACTCTTATTGACAGCTTTCAAGTTATCTAGAAAAGTTAAACAAATTCATAGAAGAGTAGTTTTAAAAAAATGTTGAACAAATTAGATTATAATTTTGTTCATGTCAAAAATTAAATTTTCCTAAAATGTAAATAAATATTGATAAGAATAAAAAGACTTTTATAAATACATATTAAAATATTTTTTAGATTGATTCAGACAAACTAATAATGCTTTCAGTTAATATATATTCTTTAATAGTTTTTGAAAATGTTATTTTTCATCTTCTCACGTTTTGTATATATTAAAATAGATGTATATTACTGACAAGGAGAGTGCCCACCTTCCGGAAAATGAATTTAAGGAAGATATAAGGAGAAATTTCTGATATCTAAAAGTGAAGCCCAGTGTTCCTAATTCCATATCATAGGCCCTTTTTCTTAAGATATGGAAAATCTAATCTCAAATATACGACCGTCCGTGTGGCACGCCACAACCTGAGTGTGATTTAGACACCA
>JAPYZO010002414.1:0-42954 GCA_030522905.1 Torymus flavipes | reverse complement strand
ACACACACACACACACACACACACACACACACACACACACACACACACACACACACACACACACACACACACACGCGCGCGCGCGCGCGCACACACACAGACAGACATCCACACTGTATTTGCTTTATCTCCTATACTTTATCACCACTTTCACTCGCTTTTTTTTGCTTCCTCCTTCTTTCGCTTAGTGTGCTTTTATTACAAGTCGTAGTCTTTGTATTACCAAACTGCTATATACGAAACTCGTACATATTTCACGTATGTGTGTATTCGCGCACGAGAGCGCGGGGCTTTAGCCGCTTAAAATAACCTTTTTTTTTAGTCGACGTCGTCGTCTTGGGTGCTATAGGGGCATGCAGCGGATGGTACGCACGTATATATACAGTGCATTAGGATTTATTAGTTCAATATGTACAGACGTGAAAGCAGTATATGCGTGCGCGCGAGCCTCCGGGAGACGCGAAATATACGCGCGCGAGATGCAGCAAAGTAAGCCTATATAGCCGCTAAGAAAATATTGTTTCGAATAACAAAGTCTCGATTCAATTTCCGTCATGTTTTTCAATGAGTATTATATTCTTTCCTCGTCACTTCGCACACATTTTCTTAATTAGCAATATTATTTTTCACAAAAGTTATCTCTTCGAAAGCATCTAGCTACAATTTATTGCTTTTTCATTTATTATCGTAGGATTCGTTTAGCGTGGCACTTTCTACAGTTTAATTAACGAAAACAGATCGTTAGTTACGCCATTTCGAACGGATCAATTCACGTTAAAATTTATACATTGTAGAATAAATGTCAAGAATAGCTTGTCCAATTAAATTAACCATAACCAGTTCAAAGCATCGAAATGAACGCCTCTTCAAATAACCATAAGTGTAGTCCTACATTCTGCAACTTGGAAGCGTCCACGCTGGCGAAAGTTAACGAAACGCCGCCGCTGCAGCTCGAGCTTTCGTTACAGGTCGATTTGTGGGCACGCGGTAAACAAAGCCATGCGCCGCCCTCAGAACTGGCCTCTCTCCACGAATCACCGAGGTTGAGTATAAATTTCGCCAAACCGAATTTAAATTGTCTTATTAATTCTGACTAGTGTTTTCCTGTCGTGTGTACTAAATGATTTATACGGAGCAACAATATTCGTGCGAATACCGGACAATTTCTATAGTGGATCTACCTACGCTGAAGTACTTATAGTTTTTGATCAGTTCAACATTTTTGATTATAGTTATATTCTTATATAAAAATCCAGAGATACAAAATTTTTTAAAATTTTCATACATACATACATACATACATACACGAAGGATTGAATATCCCGTATGTCAAGATTCATTAAAATAATTAATTTTAAATTTATATTTAGAACTAAAAACGACAACATATTAATTAAGTCTTTTTAAAGCTGGCTCGATAATAACATCCCGTCAAGAAACTATAAGGTAATGACGGCATCTGTTAGCAGTGCACTCATCGCTCGCCCACGGCCTCATGCTATATTTTCAGCCACCCAGCCTTTCAGATATTCGGGTGCGCTCATATTTTCCCTGTCATTATTAGCATCGCATTACACGGTTCCTTATGTAGGCTAATTATTAATCATCTTGCCGCGGGGAAAGCCAGCAGAAAATCCGAGACGAGCTTTGAAGATTTTTCACCGTCGGCGGGTATTAGTTTCGCCCAAAGATATTTCGTTTGAAGGAAAAACCCAAGCGCTCGAAAAAGAGGGAAAGAGAGCGAGAGAGAGAGAGAGAGAGGAGCCGAGTGGGCTACAAAGTATGTATATATAACGGCGCGAATTAATTGGCGCTCCAGTTTCCAGCGTAATATATTTAGAGTCACAGCTAATAATTGATGTAAGGCTATATGTTCCGCTTAAAAATGAGCTGACTCAATTAATTATTATACTGCGAACAGCGTCCTTTTCAATTATTTTCGAGAAAATTAAGGTAAAGACATTGACATTGCGAAACAAATGTACGAAATTTGGACCAATTTAGACGTTAATTAAATTTCGAAAATGTTGTTTTCTAGATTAAATTACATTAAAAAGTGCATTTCACAGCATCATATGCATAAATTCAGCTGGAGTCGACAGTTGAACGTACATGCTAAACGAACGTGAAAACCTCGACGATAATGCAATTATCAGGTATACGAGGCTGAAAACGCTGGCAGCAGCAGCAGCAGCAGCAGCAGCAGCAGCAGTCGCACATCGCCTTTTGTTTTTCCTATTTAATCGTGTCGCGGAATCGCGTTTTCCGCTCCCGAGCGCAGTAAATCCGAGCGATACGACAGGACCCGGCTGCCGCGTAATTTTTCGAATGTTCTGCCGAAAGCTGCATCCGCGACCGCGTAAAATCCGGCGCAGCGAACGACGACAAAAAAAACCTTCCGCACGCGCCCCAGACAATCTGCCGCTGAATGCAGCATCCGTATACAAAACGGAGCGCAAATAGCGCATCACCTCCGGTGCAAAAAAAAAAGCCCGAAAAAACAGCGAAGGTAATAGTCCCCATGTTCTTTCTTTCTCTCTCTATTTCCGTATTAGCGACGACGATGCGAGAGTGAAAAAAAATGCAAAAAGGCGCATGGTGAAACAATATTTACGTTAAAAGAGAAAAACGAGACAAAGGGGGTCGAGAATGAGCCGCAGAGACGACGAGTACAGGCGTGCGACATTCGAGAGACGAGCGCATCTCACGCAGCAACGCGTGAAAGGCGCAGTATATATACTGTGCAGCGCGACAAGCCAGCGACCTCGTGTGACGAGCGTTCGACAGAGCGTTACACGGGCTCGCGTGCGCTATACCCACTCGCACAGGAATAGCCTGGGCTCGCGGGAAGATGTGGGGGAGAAAAAGAGAAAGAGGGAGAGAAAGAGAGATACAGCGGGAGCAAACGACGGAAACGGAGCGCGAGCGAGAGCGCGACAAGACGTCAAAAAGGTGTCAAGCAGGGAGGAGAGAGAGAGAGAGAGAGAGAGAGAGAGAGAGAGAGAGAGATGGAACGCGCGCGCGCGCGCGACCTGGAAACTATTTTCTTTCTTGTGTACCGCAGTATTTTGTAATGGAGCGAGCGACCTTTCTCAGTCATCCGTGTGAACGTCATTTGTAATTGGACATGTTGTTGGTTAATTTACGACTATCGATATATTACATGACAAACGATTGGTAACACACGTTCAGAGATATTTCTGTGATGTTACTAATGCAGTGCGCAAATCGATGAAAGTTTATATTTATTGTACAAGCACTCGCTGCTAAGAAAATAAAAAACTTAAAACAATGCAGCACTGCGATATTGAGTTTTCAACTCTGCGGTTAACAAATGAACTGAACGAATATTTCCCTCCCGTCGAATTTTTCGTGTAATGAGTAACGTTGCGCCGCGAACTCATTAATAATGTAAATTAAAAACGCTAAAAATACACGCGCGCCAACCCGTCCAAAGACCCTTCCCAATTCCCGAAGTAATTAATGACTCTATCCCGGCATTTACGCTCGCGGCGTCCAGAAAAAAACCTGCCGGTAGTGCGCGCGCCGCTCGCGTGCATAATTCAGCGGAATTCCCGCGTCCATATTCGCGCCGCGGCCAAAAGAGACGACGTCGAGGGATCGACAGCACTCTGCAGGCGAAAACTCGGCGTAAGAGCGGCAGAATAAAAAGACGTAGAGTACGCAACGGAGGATAGCGAGAGAAGACAAGAGAAGGGGGGGAAGGGCGAAAAATTAAGAAAGACGAGCACACACAGAGAGAAGAAAGAAGAAGAGGAAGACCACACGAATACAGGGGCCTTTATGCTCTCTCACGCGCTGGGCTAGCCGTTAGAGCATGACTAACTACCGTGACTAACGAGCCGCGAGGGCTAAGTGCGAGCAGAGAGAGAGAGAGAGAGAGAGAGAGAAAGAGAGAGAGCGTCGAGCGCGCGCGCGAAAATCTCGGGCTCTGGCGCCGCGAAATCGCGCGAAAGAGAATAGTTTTGCGCTCGGGCCAAAAAAAATAGGAGGAGCAAGTTTATAACGCGCGCGGCCGCCCTCCGCTCGTTTAATCCGGCGTAAAACGCGAGATTACGGCGTATTTTTGGCGCGTCGATGCGTCTCCTCGTTCTCTCTCTCTCTCTCTCTCTCTCTCTCTCTCTCTCTCCTTTTTTTCCTCGACCGCTGTAGAGAGGAGCGATTTTTCGGAAGGATAGTCGTTAGAGCAATTCTGAGTCGAGTGCTTTACGCTGCCCGGATAGAGGGAGTGTGCCAGAGCGAGGTTTTCACGATTTTTACGAGCGCCCGCGCGGATTCGGACAAACTCGCTCTTCGTTTGAATATAAGCTTTCGCGAGAGCGCGTAATTTTTTCCCCCCGAGCTCGCGTTTTTTTGCGCTCGCGAATGTGTGCACGTTCGTTGCATAAGTGTACGCGAGTACGTGTAGTGGAACTACACGCGTGCGTTGTGAGCAGTTGTACGTACTGGAGGGAAAGTTCGAGAAATCGTTTCAGCAGTGGGAAAGCTTTTTCTTCTTTTCAGAAATTAGCGGGTTTTATTGCGCGGTAAAGTAGAGCGCTCTTTAGTCCTGAGTTTAAGAGTGTACTCGCCCTGTTTGTTGATTCAATTAAAGTAACAGCAAAATACAGATTTGTTTTTGAAAATGAAAAATTCGAAATTTTCCCCGATAAATGTATAATTAATTTGTATGTGATTGATTTATATAGTTATAATAGAAATAGTTTAATTTATTATTCATTTTAAAAAACGAACGAGCACAAGTATCAAAACGGAATATATACAATTATAACAGTACCATTATAAAAGGTATTTATAAATAATGCACTCCAGCTCCAACATAATCGATTCACGAAATAATTATAGCCGATGGAACTTACCGTGCTATTATTATGTCACACTTCTCAATTCGACGCCGAGAACGTCACTAATTTTCTTTTTATTCACGACGTTTCATCATTCTAAATATTTAAACAATCGCCCACCCGACGAGCGAAAAACCCACTGCGTCGGCGGCCAAATCAATCAACAAAAAGATGAAAAAAAAAGGAGCAATCACTTCGCGATCAATGACGAGAACAAGTGGAAAAAAGAGCCCCTCGAACCGCATTAGTCCCGGCGCTCCTAAATATTTTCGCGCTTGCGAAGCTTTCGGCGGCAAAAAAGGCCACACGCCGCGCGGCCATAACGATGAGTCAGACAAAGGGGTGTGCAGACAATAATACGCGAGCGAGCGAGCGACGCTTCGACTTTCAATCTGTTGCGTCATCGGTCATGGCTGAAAAACCGAATCAATCAATGGGCAATCCCATTATCTCGCCCCGCGGCCGCTCCACCCCTTTCTCCGAAGATCGAATGCCGTTTGCGGCGTTCGCGCGTTTCGCCCGCATATATACGAGTGTGTATGTGTGTGGGGAGGGCAAACGAATCGGCGCTCATATGAATGTATGCACGGCTGGAAAGACAATCGGATACTCACACATATATATAGTTCTGGCAGGATTGTAGACGGGGCACACAGGGCCAGCGGACAGACAGAGCAGACAGTTTGAGAAGAGAGACCGTGAAAAGAAACGATAGCGGACACTGCCGCAGGATAGCAGTGCGACGCTTGAGCGGGTGGACGGTGACACATACGACGGGTTATCGTGCAGTATAATATTTCTCCAGTTTCGTGCGCTTTCGCTTCTCTTTAATCTCATTCCCTTTAATCTCACATTATTTCACGTGCTTGCGAAAAGCTGATATAACATTGCTGCGCAGCGCTGATGCGTATATATGGTCTCTCGTTATTTTTGCAAACGCAATATTTTCCTACAATGGTTCAATAAATAAAATTATGTATAATATATATAATTTTGTGCATCGCCACAATGTTCTCGTGATGCCTGAATAGTATAGTGTACACACACATCGGCACTCATTTCTCTTGTATCTATAAGTATATTTGCTTATCTATGAGGAAATCTACAAATAACATTCAGTTACAGCGACCACCAACTAAAAAAAAGAAATCTCGTGCTACATCCCCGGACCAAGGTTTTTCTTGTTCTATGGGACATACAATACACGAAAAAAGCCATGTACCAACGAAATCGATCTCGGCACATTGTTTTTTCAGACATTTCTTTTCTTATGGGAATTTAACATGGGAAAAATGGATGAAAAGTAGTCAGTGATGATTAACCAATAGAAAGGTGATAACGAATATTCTACAAAACAGCGATTAAAGTAGAAGAAAAGAGCTTTAATTTGAGAGGTTAATCGTTAAAATTGATCGGTTCTACGCAAAGCTAGGTGAATTTGAAAATCGCGAAAAATGACCAAAAATGGCTTTTTTCGTGTATTGTATAATGTCCCATAGAACAAGAATAACCTTGTTTCAAAGATGTAGCACAATTTTTTTTTTTTCGTTGGTGGTCGCTCTAACTGAATGTTATTTGTAGATTACCTCACATATTCACACTTATACCATGCGTCTCGTCGATAAAATCTTACATATTATTGCTTCGACTTTTGTACGCGCACTTAAGTACAGCGATGGACCGAGGCTCGCATGTAGACACGCGCAAGCTGCTGCAGAGGCACTCACGCTCGCTCTCTTTATTCTCAACACACACTCTCTCTCTCCCGTTCGCTCTTTCTCGTTTCGCATGTCGCGCGTCGACGGTAGTTATTTGCCTTTTCTCTCTCTCTCTCTCTCTCTCTCTCTCTCCCTTTCTCTCTCTCTCTCTCAGCAAGACGGTATACACACAGTAGCACAGCGCGCACTATATATATGTATATATATATATGTAAAGACCGCGCGTGTATTCTAGGAGAGAACGAGGCGGGCGCGTGTACATACGCCGGAATATCGGGCTAACCGAGTCTGGCGTCTTTTGAGGATGCTGCAGAGAACGGCTCTGCGACACGACGTTGTCGGGCGGCGGCGGCAGGGTACAATCTCGCGCAAAAGCAACTCGCTCGTGTAACTTGCTTTAAACCTCGTCGCGACGGGACTTGGCACATAATTTCATTCGCGCGCGCGGCGCTGCGTACGGGCGGGGATGGAGAGCCGGGTACACTTAATATTCGCCTGATTTTGCTCTCTGCCATAGGGTCGAGAATCTACTTTCCACCAATTTTCTCCGAATTTATAGTTCAAACAAAGGTATATATACTGCACTATGTATTAACGGGATCCCATATGAGCTTGTTCAACGTGTGTAATTATCGCATCAGTATTTATACATTTTCTCTACTTGCCGCATGTACACACGTATATATATATCTGTCGATATATGGAGCGCCATTATTTGCCAAACGGCAATGAATCATTCGGCTTCCATAAATAATCGAGAAATTAATAAAGGATGTTTATGCGGTGCGGTAATAGGATCCTTACACGCCACGGGGCTAATGATTAACCCTTTAACAAGCTGCGCGCAATAATTAAAAATACAAACCATTACCCATCCATAAATATCGGAGATAGCTCTCTCGTCGTTATATAGGAGGCTGATTTAAAAGGCTACGCGGGGTAAACTGGTTTCGGCCGCGCGGCCCCCCCGATCAGGGGTCAAGAAATTAATCACGAAGAATGAATATCTCCGCGCGCGCGCGGAAGACGAGGCACATAAATCGTCAGTGCCAATTTGGCAAGGACGCGCGCGCACAATCAATTTATGCAAATATAGCTGGGCAAAATCGCAAATCAGCGAGATGCGGTATAACCGCGAGAAGCCCCTGCTCTCCTTTTCATACAGCGCAGCACCGCAAAAGGTCGGGGCTATAAATTCTTATCCCTCTCTCGGCCCCCGCGCGGAATAAAAAGGAGGTATTTCGTGCCGGTGCGTGCGTCGTTGTCAGTTTTGCTCCGCGAGACTTCGCAGCCAATCTGCGCGCGGGAGTCTTTAAAGCCGAGAGCTGCCTGCCGCCTTGTCGCGCGAACGAGAGAGCGGGGGCGGCACGACTAACGAGACGGCGCTTTGATTTGATTTATCTCGCGCGCTCGCTGCACCAGCGCGTCACTTGCTACTACCTCGTCCGCGCTATCTCTCCTCGGCTCTTTATATATATATATATCCCGCGGAGATGGAACACAGTCTCCCCCATTGCGTTATGTATTTTCGCCTTATTCTTTCGGCGCTGCCTCTTATTTACCTTCGCGTTATCTCGGAGTCGTTAAGGTTGCTCCGGAGCAGCGGGGAGAAAATACGCGTGTCCCCGCCTGATTTTTCTCCCGCAATACATGTAACTGCGCGAGTTTTTACCAGCTCTTTTTGGCGGATCGACGCCATTTATGAAAATGTAGATTATCAATTGGTGTAGGACAATAAGAAAAAATAAAGTAGAGCCGTGTTGTACTATAAATATGGTATTCTTTTATTCAATTATATCATCTCATATTCGGATACAAAAACTTAAGGTGATTAACAGAATGTGTATAACGTTGTATGATAATGAAAGAATGCAGGGTTAAACGCAATAAATGTCAGAATAGTCTCCTTTATTGTTCGACTATATACTTTTTATACAAAAACAACAGTTGGCGAGATGCAATTTTTTGACAATATCGCTACTTTAGCCGTCGAAGCGAGGAAAATCCGCGAGACACGGCGCCATCATCAGCCAGACCGCAGTAGCAGCAGCAGCCGCTGCCGCGCAACGTCGCATTCCCACACAGAGCGCCGCTTTTCTATATAAACCGGCGAGGAAAGGCATTTAAGTTGTGCTGTACAGTCCCTCCGTACATATAACTATACACGGGCCGCGTATATAGCCGGGCGCGCGCGTCGGAGTGAGTTTCCGGCTTTCGCGCGCGCGCGGGGGCGAATGTCTCCCCGCGGGGCGCGACGCTAATGATACTGCGCGCGCGCGCGAGATCGTCGTCGCGACGACCGTATAACCCTTTTGCCGGCGCCGCCACGGCTAATTGTGAATTGTATCTCCCTCTCTCTCTCTCTCTCTCTCTCTCTCTCGCTTCTTCCGTCGTTGCAGGTGCGCGCGGATGCTTATTCGGCTGTGCCCGCGCGCAGACGTCGCCCCCGTGTAAGGTAGTTTCACGTAATGCGCGCGAGAGTCGAGCACTCACACGGACACGCTTTCACATTCACACACGCAGACACTCACACACACACACACACACACCGTCGACGCCGAAGATTGCCCGAGACGTTTCTCTCAATTAGCTCTTTGCGTAAATTTCTCTACGGTTATTATATCCGTTTTGCTTTTCTTTTTTAATTGTTTTTTTTTTAATCTTTTGATAATTCGGAATTCACATCCAGACGTTTTACCTGTTGATTCTTAGCTTTTAACTTTAGAATATTTTGAAAGTCGCTTTGAAAATATATATAGAGCTGTGTGTAGTGAAAGTTTTTTAAGTTTAGGGGAAAACGTTTTGATGCAAATGACAAATTGTGTTGAATTATTATCTCCGCAGAAAAATTCACGTAAATATTCAATAGCTTTCGACGTCATGTATTCACAAAATTTATGTATAATTTATAATATAAGGTTTGAAGAACTGTTTCATAAATTTTTTTTTTTTATGTAATAGTTTATTACAAATTGTACTATATTTTTTCGTTTAATAAATATATATATATTTTTTAAGTATCGATGGTTTTGAAGAAGGACGTGTATAACTTTGTTAAATGCCGTAAATAAGAGCTGGAACTAGCGTTTACCCTTTATTATTGTGGAGCTCTCGCAGAGGCTTACCTGTATATCGTGTCACACACTTCGGAACGAAATGCGGGGCGGAGTATTCCATCTTTTTTTCCCGTTCAACTAGCGTCGCTTTCATTATACCATACGTAATTATATAATATTTATAAACATAAGTACTTATTATCGTAATTATTGTACCTTCGACCAAAGTACCATATATCTTGAGCTATTTACGAATGCACAGTACTTCTTATATACGTCGAGTCAATATAAAACAATTTGATTATTTAAAATATTTACGAAGATGCTTTTTAATTATCAAGTTTTGTTTTTCTTTTTTCATTTTTTATACAATTGCTTACATTTAAATAATACTTGCTACTTTCATGGTAATTAAATTACGGCAAAACTTAAAAACATTTCGATTAATCTTAAAATAACGATGTACAAATCGCAATTACATAAGTACTTGTCACGCGACGGTGAGCGAAATATACAATCAACGAGCCGGTGATGAAATACACCAAAAGCATATATCTAGAGACAGAGAGAGAGAGAGAGAGAGAGAGAGAGAGGGGGGAGAGTACGTAAAGCATTCCATCAGCTGAGTCCTGACCAAATGAAATCCTCGAAACTGGCCTGGCGCTGCGACTATGTTTTTCACCAAAAGCTGCGCGCGCAAAAGTTGGCGAACGCGCTCGATCGGGGAAAATTCTCTCTCTCTCTCTCTGCTCTTTGCGTTCCGATATATCTCTCGGTGTATTTTATTACCGGTGTAATCGAGCATCCAGCTCCTATATATGCGCGCGTTCGCTTTAACATCACAAAAAACTGCCCCCGCGACCCGGCCAAACCAATAAAAAGCTCAGTCCGACACGCGTTAATATGATTGCCTTGGCCAAGAGCGCAAGACTGCCCGCCGTCCTTAAATTAACGTTGATAATATCAATCGTAATAATATCCATCATAATAAAAAGAAATAATAAAGCAATAATATTAAAAACAGAAAATCCGGGCGAACCGCTAATAATATTTAATCGCGCGTTCGAAAACCAAGAAAAGTCAATGGCCGTTGTATAACAATTCGTCCAGCAGCAAAGGAAGGAGCGGCTGACTACCAGCGCGTTAGACGAAGACGACGTGTGGCTTTTGGGTCGGCAGGGGCGCCTCGTAGTCATACTCGTACTCGTAGCCGGCGGCGTAGTCGGCCGCGGGCCGGTGATGATGGTGGTGGTGCTGCTGGCGTGCCTGCATCCGGTAGAGCGAGAGGAGCTCCGCCGGCGGCGCGGCGGGCCGCGGCTCGTCCCTTAGGTTCGTCACGTCCGCGACCGCGTAGACGCCCTCCTGCTGCAGCGGCTGCTGATGCTCGCCGTCGGCGCCGGCCGTCGCTATCAGCATGTCGTTCGCCGTCGGGTAGCCGTAGTGGTGGTTAGACAGCGGCGGCGGCGAGGGCGCGTGCGCCGGGGCCTGCGGCGGCTGCTGCTGGTAGAACGAGGCGAAGCTCTGCTCGGCTGGGTCGCGGGTGCCGCCGGCACGGCTCGGCCGGGAGTAGCGGGGCGTCTCGTAGACGTTCGTCTCCCGCGACTCCGGCGACTCGCTGCCCGATTTGCGCCGCGACTGCTGGTACTCTGGGAACAGGTAAACAGACGGGCTTGTTGACTAATCTAGTCTCTATTATATAGTTTGATGCAAGAACCCAGTGTAAAACAAGTCTGGCACCAGTCTGACGAAAGTCCAGCATAGCGATCTGACGAAATAAGTCTGGCGCAAGTCTGGTTTTTTCGTCTTTTCATGAATAAATAACCGATTTTTAAAGCAAGTTTGGTTTTAAGCTGTGAACATTAATACGAAATAGAGACAAAAGTAGTTGTAATCAGACTTTCGCGAGACTTCTGCCAGACTGTTGCCAGACTGGTTCCAGACGTTTTTTTACGCGCGGGAAAAGAAGTGTGTATAATACCTTGATTGGCAGGCTCGTAAACGAGATCCTCCGTCCTGGCGATGAGTCGCCTGCTGTAGGACTCGTGGTGCTTGTCGGCCAGATCATCGCTCGGTCGGCCCACGTAGACGAGGAGCTCGGGCCTGGTGGGCGCCGCGTAGGCCGGCACTCGCTTCCGGCGCTTGGCGCGCGTCACGTGGACGATGAGGCCGAGGATGGCGGCGGTGGCGGCGAGGCAGCCCGCCGCCGAGAGCGAGAGGTAGAGCGGTCCGAGCCTGCAGCGCAGCGAGCCCTCGGGTAGGCCGATCAGCAGCTTGCCGGCGAACTCCTCGTCCGCGCAGATGATCTCGGGGCTGTCGAGCTCGAGGCGCGTCTCGTTGCGGCGCTCCTCCGCCCGCAGGACGTTCCAGAGCCAGTGCACCGAGCAGTTGCAGACGAGGGGGTTGCCGCCCACCCGCAGCGCTTGCAGACCGTCCACGGGAAACTGCGTCGGCTGGAGCGAGGCCAGGTTGCAGCGGCGCAGCGAGACCCACCTGTAATGCGAAGCGCACGGGGTTGCGTATTATAGATGTATATAATGTGTTTACGACGGCTTTGTGGTGCTTATATTATGCAAGCTGTTCGATCAATGGGGATGTATTCTCGAGTCAAATATGGTTTTAGTGTGTTTAATAAAATGTCTGTGAAAAATTAATCAACCGAAGCTGTTACAGAATCAAAATTTAATTTTAAGAATTCTGCTTCCTCTCTATACTTTCCGTATTTTCTACGGGTCACTTTTCATTCGTCAAAACGCCCTTATAATTCGATATATATAATTACATATATATACTTTTTATCTATTCATGACAATAACTTGATTTTCGATAATCGGTTCGAGTAAAGGGATTATCAAATATTATAAAAAAAACTATAATTTTCAATAATATTCATAACTGCTTCAAAGCTTACAGTATTCTCTTCAATTTCCCTCTACTCGGAAATATATGAAAATATTAAATTGCTTTCGCTAAGTGTTCCACGAATCGTTCATTAAACCTACTATCAACAGTTTGAAAAGGTTATTAAAATTTTTCAATCTCGCTTTCGAAATTTCATATGAATGAAAGAAGACGCTTATTTTAATCTCGTATTCTTAAAAAGTAAAGTAATATACCACATCTCTCGATGCCTAAAGAGCACTGGACTATAATACGAAATTTTTTTTAAGTGCAGCGACAAAGAATAGTTTAATATTCTCTCGAGGTGCATCGAATTTCCAGCTCTTGCAGCTGAATTTCTAAAAAGCCCGCGAACCTACTCCGAAAGTAACGTTGCGCAAACAACAACCTTCCCTCTGAATTTTTTCCACGCGCTTCATCTCGCACCACTCTTTTGTAAAATAATGAATTTCCGCCGAAACTTCGCACGCACGTGTTCAAAGTAGCGAAAGGATTTAGTAACGCTGGTGTCGCGTCTGGCTTGCTACCACGCACTGTGTCTCCCTCTCCCTCTCATCTCGTATACGCAGCTACGCTTTCGATGCGCCCCGCCAGCGCGTGTGTTTGTCGTTTGCATTATGTTTGCGTGTGCTTAATGCAGACCGTGATGCGCCTCTGTGTGGGCGCGCGTACGCGTGGCCAGAGTATGGCTTGTCGGTGGGATGTAACCGACATTATTGGATTACTGTATACGTATACACGTGTATATACGTTGTCGGAGGGATACCTGGATTCAGGAGGAGGGGAGAAGGTAAACAGAGACCGAGACACGCAGGTAAATTATAAACTGGTCCGAGGGGAAACCGAGGGTGTATAATACATTCGCGGGGATTTAAATAAATTTTGTATTTTACCATCGCTTATTGCTTTTTAATTATATCTTTGCGTTAAATTTTGCCGAAAAGGAGAACTTTCACGGTTTAATTGTATGCGTCGAGGTTTGTGGTGAAAACAAAAAATGCGCAACGTCAAATAATTAAACACGAGGAAACACGTGCGAGAGATAATGAGAAAAAGGAGCGAGTGGTGGAGTGGAACGAATGAGGGTGATTTATTGGAAACTAGAGTAGAGACGCGAAAACAAACAGAGACAGTTAAAAGTGAAGTGATCGCGGTGTGTTTCCAAAGGAAAATTAGAGACGCGAATGAAAATTAAAAAATATATTGTATGGACATACAAAGCAGTTATATATTTGATGAATTTCTTCTGGTTTATAATTCTGATAATTATTTTATATTTCAAATTAAAGAATGTATTGTGGGGAGAAATTTGAAAATGAGGGAAAATGTTTTTATCTCGCTTTATTCAGATTTTAAAAGGTTCATCCTATATGCTATATATACTATTATTTTTATATGGTGTCGCTAAAATTTTCATTTTATTTCGTGAATTTCGGGATTTTAATAAAAGAAGAATATAAAAGCGCATGAAAAAGGGAGCATATAACATACATATATATACGTGCTACAATGGGCAGTAAAGATTCAAATTAAAAATATTAGAGTACAATTTGCGTGCGCGCGGGAGCACGAATAACTGTAATATGAATTTTCAGAGACACGGGCCGCAAAACATTATTTTCCTCGCGCGCGTGACAAAAAACGAGCCGAGGGCGATGCGAAGGGGGCAACAGATAGAGAAAGAGTGCGAGAGCGAGATAGACGAGAGTAGGCAAGGGTCGAAAGGCATCAGGAACAAAAGGACGGGCGAGGTGAATTTAGCGAAAAGCGAAGAGAATGAGAGGAAGCGAGATACGCGCGCGTAGACAAACAAATAGAGACACACAGCGGCCGCGAAGACAAAGAGAGATAGAGAGACGCGCGCGGAAAACGACGAGACGGGGAAAAGAAGCGCCGTGTGCGATACAGCCGAATGAAAACGTATAAGCCACAGCGCACGACGAGCGAGCCCGGAAAAAAGAGGATACGAGCTGTGTGTGCGAGAGCGCGCTAACGCGCCGTCGCCAGACTACGCTGCTGTAATTTATCGTTCTGTGATTGAGGGAGAGCCAGCGTGCGCGCGCGCGCGATGCGTTTACCTTCACGCAAGAGCGAACGCCCGCCGGGGATGCGAGAGCCGGAACGACTGCTGCTGCTGCTGCTGCTGCTGCTACTGCTCTGTGGGCTTTTGTTTTTTCGACTCGCGCGATTTTAATCGTTGATGGGCGCGCATTTTATGTGCGCGGCCCCTGTAGGTATACCTCTATACGTACATATATACCTGCGCGGAGCTTCATTTCTTTCCTTCGCTTTTTTTGACGCACGCGTATACGCCGAGAGAGAGAGAGAGAGAGGAAGTCGATTTGAGCGTATTGTTGTTTCGGAGTCATGCCGCGCGTGGGAGGGAGAACGAGGGTGGAGGAGAGAGATATGTGGGAGCGGCGCCGGGCAAGAGGAGAGAGAGAGAGAGATTATTTCGATTTTATCGGCTTTTCGTTTCGACGTGCGCGTCGCGGAACACGCGAAGTGCATTGGCTTCCGTGAGATTACCGGACGCGAGGCGAGATTTTTTTCGCTGAGGGTATATATCGAACGGTATAGTGATCCCGGCTGCGATATCTGAAGGATGACATGCCGGTCAATCGGCAATTTCGATGTACACGACTTTTTCTCTTAATTGTTTTTTTCTGTCTATTTTAGGCGTTACATCGTCGATTTTTTTTTTAAATGCACTTTATTGTTTTGCACCGTTTTTTATGCATTAACTTTTTCATATTTTGTTTTTAGTATTACCGGGGATTTATTGGGATAAATACACGGAAAACAAAATTTTTCACAGTTTATTTAACTTGGAAACGACAAGTTAATTCCATTTACAACGCTAACGGTAGAAAAAATGTCGAAAAAAAGTAGAATCTCCATTTTAGAATGTGGAATTGACGTCCTAATTTTAAATATAATTATAAAGTTATTTTCACTATAAATAAAGTTAAATTTACTTTTTAATCGAGTACTAATTAAACATTTTCCCAAACCAGTTGATTTCACTAGCCCAAATAAGTTACAGACAAGCATTTTTTTCCGTCTATCAAAATCACAATTCAAATGATGTATCGACCACCGTAATACCACCGTTCTCATAACGAATGATTCCATCGATAGAGCATGAAAGTTTGAAATATATAATGCATCAATACGTATAATGTCTTTGATAAATATAAACCGTCGATTATTCCGCAATGAAAGAGAATTTAATGCGAAGGCTTATGCGAAATTTCACCGATCATAATTAATTAATTATATACATATTAATTCGCTCGTATATCGTAATGCTCATTTTTCGCGTTCCGGATAATGACGAAGTAAATATTTCAAGCTCCCTGTCCGGCCGATACATCATTGAATCTCGTGGCACGGCGGACAATACACCGCGAAATTATACAGGCGCAAATATGCAAAGCCTAATAGCGGCAGTCGCGCATCGAGCATTAATTTTCCGGGTTTAATAATAAATCTCGGATCTCGATATAATATGCGTACCTGAGGTTGCCGGCGGCGTAGAGTACGCGGGCGGGCAGCTCCTCCAGCTCGCGGTTCCCGTCCATGGAGATGCGCTCGAGGTTGACGTTATCGGCGAAGGCGCGCGGCTCCACGCGGCCGATCGAGCAGTCGTTCAGCTCCAGGTTCCTCAGCTCGAAGAGGTTGCGGAAGGCCAGGTTTCGCAGCTCGCCGAGCGGGTTCCTGCTCAGCAGCAGGCCCGTGAGCACTGTGAGCTTGGCCAGCGCCGGGCTGGGCACCAGCGTGAGGTTGTTGCCGGCCAGGTCCAGGTACAGGAGCCCGGGCGCGCGTTCAAAGGCCTCGTCCGCCAGGCTGCGCAGCACGTTGTTGGCCAGCTGTAGGTGCGTGAGCGCGGGCAACGAGGGCAGAGAGTCGCGCGCCAGCTCCTGCACCAGGTTGTCCGAGAGGTCGAGCCGCTCCAGGCTCGGCGCCAGCGCCAGGTTCGCCGCGGGCAGCTCCAGCAGCGAGTTCCTCGCCAGCAGCAGGCTGCGGATGCGGTGCAGGTTGCGCAAGAGACCCGCCGGTAGGCTCGTGAGCGCGTTGCCGCTGAGGTCGAGGTGCTCGAGCTCGCTCGTGTAGCGGAAGGCCTGCTCGTCCATGTCGGTGATGTTGTTGGCCGAGAGGTCGAGGCTGCGCAGCGCCGCCAGCCCGTGCAGCGCCGTCTTGGCGAGCGTGCGGATGGCGTTGCCGCTGAGGTTGAGGGAGAGCAGCTGCTGCTGCAGCCGGAAGTTGTTGGAGCCGAGGGTGTGGATGAGGTTGGAGCCGAGGTCGAGGCTCTGCAGGTGGCCGTAGAAGTCGAAGGCCATGTGGAGGCCGCTGATGCGGTTGCCCGAGAGGTCGAGGTGCCGGATCTCGGGGTTCAGCTGGATGGGCACGATGTCGAGGCCGCCGTAGGCGCAGCTGCCGCGCAGCGCCTCGTCGTCGCAGCGGCACCGGGCCGGGCAGAGGCCCGCGGCGCTCGAGCGCGCGCCGAGCAGCAGCGCGGCCAGGGCCAGCGTTACAGCCGCGAAGGCGGAGCCCCGCAAGCCTGGTGGCCCCGAGCCGGGGCCTGCCATTCCATATGAGCGGGCCCGAGGCTTCTACTACCCTGCAACACAAAAGATGGAAACGCATTTTAATATACCTGTACATCCATCAAAATTTCATAAGTGTCCGGGCTATCGAAGTTACGTACGCTTCGGTGGAGTGTTCTGAAGCGCGGGGCTATTTAAATTATCCGCGAGATCGCTCCCGATCGAGTATTATTCAAAGCGCTCCGGAAGGCTTATAAAGTGAAAATACCGGCGTTGAGAATTTATTGCGCTCTTCTGCATCGACGTAAATCATCTTTGATATACTTGAGAATTTCCCGAGTCTTGTACGGTGATAACGCTTTTCAAAATTATAATAAAATATAAGTGGCTTGGACTTTATCAAAGAGTTATTTGTTCCACATCACACACATGAATTTATAATAATAATGGAAATTAAATGGGAATGGCTAAAGTATTGGAATATAAATAACAACATAACAAATATTATATTATATTCCTGTTTACTTTCTCAGCTCTCGCGTAACTATAAAAGCCGTGCAGTAACTGAAAATTCGATTGTTATACGGTGGCAGCTGTTGCTTTACATGTAATTTGCGTGAAAGACATAAGAGCGCCGCATTGGAAATTGTATTGTAATTAGCAAAAAGTATCTTTTATGCACCAAAACTCATTTGGCAGGCTAAGGGAAAGTGTACAACAATCGCGGCGAACGGAGAATTACACGTTACAATAGACGCGCGTGGAACGTATTTGTCTTCTGGCTGACAACAAAAAGTTTCTCACGCAATTTCCGAGGGCCGACAAAGCACACCTCATTTTTCACCCATTCCTAAAACTCTCACCAACTTGAGCGCACGCCTATATACAGCCCCTCGAGAAACGCATTCGCGCACGTGCGCCGCGCACCCTATACACATGGGGGGCACTATACTTCCTTCTTTGCAAAAATAGCTTGCAAAGCTCATAATTCCTCGGTAATGAAACACTATGAAATCTAATTAAGGGCGCAAGCACCATCAGGAGATAATTATATTCATAAAGAGGCGAGCCACTTGGGGTCGTCGCACGCAGCTACATACACACACACACACACACACACACACACAGACACATAGGTAGCATATATCGGCAAAGTTTCCACGCGGGCGCGCGAGATAAAGCAGCGGCGGAGAGAGAAGCGACGGCGGCGGACAAGGGCCGAACAATGGTTTTACTGGTTTCCATTACCATGCGCGCGCGCGGGCGCAGCCGCGTATATTTGTCCGGGAGTTTCATATATGAAGCAACGCGTGCGCGTACCTACGTATACGCTTCAACTTTCGGCCCCGGGATTTTCGTAAACTCGCTGCGGCAGCTTGTCGGCGCGCACCCGCAGATGGCCCGTCCGTCCGTCCGAAATGTATATTCAACTCGACGTCGAGCCGAAACTTGCTCACAGTCACGCCCCGGAATCCCCATGGCTCCTATCGCTCTCTCTCTCTCTCTCTCTCTCTCTCTCTCACTCTCGCTTGCGCTCATTCCGCGATTAAACTTTGGCCCCTGCGAGCCCTTTTGCCCGCCCGCGCCTTATCGATGATATATTAATTTGCCCTTTCTCTCCTGCTCGCAATATGTCGTTGCTCCGGGCGCTGGGATGCAGAGAAGAGAGAACTAGAGGGAGACGGCGTCACGGGTTGTAAAGACTGTTGCGAGGGTCGATTAGAAGGCTGCGGAATTAAGTGCGCGGCTTTTTATGGTAGCGCACTTTAAACTCGGGAGAAGACTTTCGTCGAGCCCGAATTACTGGACTTTTTCGAAATTGTTGAATTTCATGATAGAAATTGTTACACCCTGCAGGTTGAATTATTTAATCAATTGCGTTTAAATGTTATAATCTATACAATGCAAATTTATTCTTGTTTAAATTCTACGAATTGTAAATACGAGCTTTTAATTGTCGCTTTTTTTAATATTCTAATATAATTCATTAAAATATATTCATTTTTAATTAGAAATCTCAGAGATGCACTACAAAACATGAAGAATTTATGAATTTTTCGCTTCACTGAGCCCGCATTTTTCCGAGAGCTCTGTTTTATAAGTGCTGAATTTTCAAGCGCCACGATAACTCTTTGATGTCTACTATTACGCGAATAATCTATAGCTATAGAAGCTACACTTTTAACAATGATTATGAATTTACATCAGTTTGAAACATTGAAATTTCTGCAATTATTTATCTATCTACATTGTTTTACACCTGGAATTTTTCATAAAATTGCTTCACGCAGCACTAGCTTAATGTACTCGTCGTAAAATTTATTATCCACTTTATTGATGTGACTACGCGCTTTGTACTTTCATTGCTTTTACATCGTTATTCGCGCATTGTTTGATAAATTATTTTACGATCCGCACGGTGACATACACTTCATACACCATTAAAGCGTATTGAGAGTATTGCACCGTTCTTGATAAACAACAGAACAAATAAATCACGCCTATTCACCGCGCTTACGGCCATAAGTTCCTCGAATCTTCTTATACACACCCCAACATAATAGAACGGAGAGAAAAAAGGAAAAATTCCTAATCCGCAAACACACGAGCACATTTTCACGACAATGCATCGCACATTATTCTCGATTCCGATCCCTCGCGCGCATCAGGTTCCACTCTGCCATCGCTATGCATCCGCCCCCGCGTCCCCCTTAATTTCCGGTATATAGGCAGTGCGAAAAACGATAAATCCCCGGACGAGAGAGCGTTTAAAAAACATAAGCGCTAATCCATCAGACTAAATATCTCGGAGGCGGCGCCGGATCCGGCAGATAATAATAGCGCGGCAAGACCGCTCATCGCTCAAATCTCGCTCCTCCCTCCCGCAAATCCCGCGCTTACCTCGCCATTTTTATATGTATGAATGCGAGCCTCTTTCCCATTCTCTCTGCCCCCCCCCCCTCTGTATCCATGCTCATTCGGTATAACTCACTCGTACGCGTTCATTTACGCGCGAGTAAAAGTACAAGGAGGGAAGCGGCGGTATAGCCTCTCACCCTCGCTCGATCAATCTCAACCGTACGTTTTCATCCCCGTATACACACGCGTGTATAGATATGTATAGGTGCACACGTATACAGGCGTATATATGCGCGAGCTCGTAATCTCGGGACCCTCGACAGGCAACCAACAGCGGAGTGAATGCGAGCAACAGAGAGAGAGCACGGCATCGCCGCTTGACCGACTCACGCGGCTTAACGCCCCGTTATTGTCCAGCCGACACTTCGTCCAAATACCCGCGTGTGTGTGTGTGTGCGAGCGGTAGTAGCGCGCAGTCGCTCTCGAGTGCACACTTCGACGCGGCCTCTCTATGTCTCGTCGACAATGCGCGTTATATCCCCGGTCTTCCCCTCGAGTTCGGAGACCCCCGTGGGTAATAAGCTTGTTTCTTAGTAGGTGACAAAGGACAGGAGCCCGACGCGTGCGTTCGATCGTCGCTCTATGTCGTGTGTAGCGCGGTCTCGGGGCTAATTGAGCCGCGATGAGAAAGGCGCAGGAGGAATGTGGGAGAACGAGAGTAGACCACCGCCACGCAGCCATCAATGGGAAGGAAAAACGAGAGAGAGAGAGAGCAGTACAGGGAATGAGAGAGAAAAAAGAATAGAGCGAGAGAAAGATTGATCGATTGATTTCTTTTTTGCTGCTCGCTTGTAACGCCTGGAAACCTTATTTTCACACCGCGCGGGCTGCTGCTGGGCTGCGCTCGGACAAGTGAAGGCTGAGAGTAGCCGTGTTAAAGTGAATGCGGGAAAAGTGGTTTTACCTACTTTTTCCGTATTCAAAGTGCTGTTTCACTTATTTCACTTCTATACACCTGTTTATTTGCACGTTTTTCTAATTGCTGTTTCAATATTTTACCTGATGACTTTTTTTTCAAGAAAAATTTTTGCAACCGCCACTTTTCGCATATTTATAAATCATATGGCGTACTTACGAGCACGTTTAAGCGTGTTGTTGAATTGGTGTTTTATTAAATATTAATTATATATATGACACATTAACTCTTTTTATTTTATAAAATGGTTTCCTTCGAGTTAAAATAAAACTATAGCTACATGTATTACGTACAGCCAGAAGTGTCAATCACGAAAAGATTAGAGTCGTATGACATATAATACAGATCTGTCAAACAGCCGTATATATAGATAACTCAAAGTACGTCCGACAGCTTAGTTTGGCCTGTTAAAATAATGCAATTTCTCGTCATCCGTAAAATCAAATATAATCTTTCGAGTCCGGTATACTATTATTGATAACTAGGACGCTACCGAGCGGATGTTATATGAACACTTACACGAGAAAATCTGATATTATTTTTATGGTAATAGTAGCATCGACGCTTAAGCTTAATTGCAGACCATAAAACTACTTATTTATATAGCATAGCGAGAATATGTAATTTAATTAGATTAATGCGACGATTGGTCTACTGCATTGCGCAAATCATTGCGAGAGCGAAGAAGAGAAAGAGCCGGAGACGAAGAATAAACGGAGAGAAATTGAGGAGGAGTGAAAGTACTGGGAAATGGGGAAAAATAAGAAAATGGAAAGAGCCATGGACGAGAGATGCGGAAACAAAGCTAGAGAGGGGGGTACAAGTGTGCGAGGGCGGTAAAGTGGGAGCGGGGAGATAGAATGGCGAGTTAATTAACTGGTTAGGGCACCAACGGCAGTTGTGAATTGACGGTACGGAAAACTTCGATATTAATAGACAACCGATGAGTTTGTATTTTGTGCGAAACGAGCTTTCCTTCGTAGGGCGCCGGCGTCTCTACCCTCGCCGCTTTGAAAATCAAATAAATGATCGCCGCAGGCTAAGTAATTCCCGTAACAATGATGAAATGTTTGTTTTTCCATCGGCCGCCCGTTTGCGACTAGGGAAATTTTCAGGGGTTATGAATGGTGAAATTTCACCTCGCCGGTTCTGCTCTTGACGTAACGCTGTGAGAAAAAATTTTTCGTAAACAAGACAGTCATTTATCAAGAAATTTAGCCATTTTTTGGACGTCGTTCTACCATCACGGGTCTAAAACAATAATTGATGAAGCTCTTTACTTCGCTTTTTCGGTGTAAGACAAATTTTAATATTTTAATATTTCAACGTGAAAAATATCTTAGAGTAATGTGTCATTTTTTCTTCTCTTTCTTTAGATGGAAAAATTTGAAATATATTTGAAAAGTAAAATATTTTTTCGGTCAATCAATCGTGTTTCAGACTAACGAAATTTCAATGTAATGTAGTAGTCGACACGAATGTTCATTTATAGTTAGACAAATTCGTTAACAGTTAAGTTTAAATTGTTTACACAATCGATTCGTGACCTAACTGTTAACGAATTGATCGAACTATAAATGAACATTCATTTGTTCATATCCAAACGTTCGTTTGTTCACAGTTAAGATTATCTTTAAAACCTGTAGTAACGAGAAGAAAGTCGTATTGTAAAGGATTAAATTCAAATGAAAAGTCGGTCAGAAATGAAAGAATAATGTTTTTAATAACAGCCACACGCCGCGAGATAGAGGAATCTCGTTGAAAAATAAACCCTGGGCGTCGCACAGAGAGAGAGAGAGAAAAAAAATTAATAACGACGACGAGAGCAAAATCATAACTTTGGAAAACGCGCGCGCGAGCGTCTCGAGCCCCACGAGACTAGTGGTAGTACAACGGAATGTAAGTAATAACGGCATTACTCGCGTAATGACGCCGGCGACTCGCCCATCGAAGGGAGATGGCTTTTAAAATTACGACAATGCTCCGAGAGAAGTTGGAAGAAGGGAAACGAGCGCGACACTGCGAGTTATACGACGAGAAGAGAGAGAACGAGCCAGTAGAGTGCAATGGAAAGAGAAAGAGAGAGGGGGAGAGGAGATGGCAAGGAATGGGTGAAATAAAAAGAAAAGAGAGACAGAGAGAGGGAGAAGAATTATTATTTAGATATCCCAGACAACCGAAATGAGAAAAGGTAAGAAAGTGCGGATTTAAAAGTAAGAGAGGGAGCTGGCCTGAGAGCTCGCGCGGAGAGGGACAATAACGGCGAAGAGAGGTCCTACTGCGCGCATTGCGTCGCCGCACCGAAAGAGGGTAATAATTTGAGGGCAATCAACGGAAAAAATTTGTGAAATTCGAAGGAACGAATTGTCGACCTTCGCCTTTAGCTACGGGTATTAGGCATGACTCGCTTCAGGGGGCTCTTTGTTCCGATTCATTACAAAGTCAATTAAACGTTGAATGTCTAATCGGGGGATACGGTGGGCAATAAAAGCCATGATTAAATTTTAAATGCGGTATAACATTTTTTATCATTATATTAAAATGTATAATTGAGTTACTAAGTCAATATGTAATGTAATATTTTAAAAATAATAAGGAATATTTGCTTACTATTACTGCAAAATTAAATGCATGCCTTTGTAAACAGAACAGTAGCGAAGAGAACACAGTAGTTACTGAAATTAGCTGCGAAAGAGCAAAAAGAAGGCACGAGGAAACGAGCGACGACAAAGAGAACGAGGCTAGGCAAAAAAAGAGGAGGAACGTTGGGGCACACGTGACGAAGAAGAAAGATTTAGACGCAAAGCTCGGAATGGACGCATCAAAAGACGGAACTTCTAAAATTAGCGAGACACAATAAGAGAATGGAGCGCGAAGAACGGCCAAGACAAGCACGAGCCTCGACGTCGGGAAACGGACTCGTCCGAACTCCGAGGAGAACAATTAATTTGGGCAGTGGAAATCTGAAAGCAATGGGAGGTGAAGATGGGGCTGAAAACCGAAGAAAATGAAAAAAGTGCGGAAAAAAAACGAGACGAGATGTATAAAAAAAGGCTGGATGAGAAACGGAGAAAGACGAAAATTAAGATTGCAATGGAGATTTAAAGAGCCGGACCGTTTGATATATGAGGACAAAAATGAGAAAAGTAGGGAAAGAGGAGTGAGCGAAGTATAATGGAAAATCGAAATTTCTCGAGCAAATTCGTGCAAGATATACATTCTTAGGAAAGATTGCGAAAAAATTTGCTTTAAAACGTTTTTTATATTACTGAACTCCGAAAACGTTTTAATAAAAATTATATAGCATCTTCAAAACGTTAACTGTCGAGTGTCCCAACGAGAGAGCCCAAAAAGCCTGAGCTTGTACTTATATTCTCGGCCCGTCGAAATTCCAGCCACTCGAGAGCCGCGCGAGTTCACGCAGGCCGCAATAGAAAAACAAAAGGAGGCTCAGGCAGGCACGAAAACACGAGGACAGCACGAGCGACGCGGAGAAAAGTGACGAAAGCCGACTAAAAACAGTAGCGCGCGTCAACGTCGCGCTCGTGTCCCGTGGATTATGACGCAGAACACTAAAGCCGTACTCCCGCACATCCTAACACGAGCTCTTATCCCTCCCTGCGGCTCTTGGCGAATTAAAAACTTCTCCTGCCGCAAAGAGCCCGTGGTAATCGCCCTCAGCGAGCGCGCGCGCTCGTGCTTACGGATAAAAAGCGGCAGCTCCGAAACTCTCTCGCACGCTTTTGTGTTTATACACGCAGCCGCACACACACACACACGCACACACACGCGCGCTGTACTGGAAGCTCACGCTGGATCTGTTTTATTTACGGCGACACACCTGCGCGCTTGCGCGCGTTTGCGTGTGTACACAGCGAGCGGCCGCGCGTTTATGCACCAGCGCATTTTCCCGGAACGTCGTCCCTCTTTCGGGCTTCTGCGGTGCGGCAGCTTTTCTTTGGAGACGCCGGGACGAGAGCTTGCGACGAGCTTTGCCGCGGGTTACGAGGAGAAATGGAGCAAGGCGAGAGAGGGAGAGCGAGGGATAAATGCGGATGCTCTCGCGAGAAGAGAGAGAGAGAGAGAGAGAGAGGACATTTTCATTTTTGCTGAATTTCTGTACGCACGCGAGATTTGCGAGTTGTGCTGCTGCGCCTTTTAGAGAAGTGCGCGCGCCGTTAAACCGAGCGGAGGCTGCATTTTTAAATGCTTTCCTGCGAATTTTATAATGCGCCCGCTAGAGAGTGTGCGTGTATATGGAGGGGCGATGATGCCACGAGAGCGGCCGCTCGGAGTAGTGCTGGTATTTTAGGTATTCAGGAGCTATGAAATTAGAGCGAAAAAACGTATAAGCCGCTTGTCGCGCTGCTGCAATTAAAAGCTTCTTTTTTTTTGCATTTTTCATTTTTGCAAGTGAAAAATGCTTTTAAAGCGATTAGCATTTTGAGAAGTGCAGTGGTGAAGGTGGAAATGAAGGAGTACGGTTACAATAGAAGAAAAATTCCTGTTAACTAATAAAAATGAGACGAGTGGTCATTATTTTTTCTTTTTTAAATAATAATAAAGCCTATATTATAATTGATAGAATAAAAAAGTGCGTACCAAAAGTATATTTACCGTAAATTTAGTCAAATATACGATGGGATGTTTACAGTAAAACTTGACTATAGGCGCATAACTATCCCTTTGAGCGACGCATGATTACTCAAAAACTCGACCCGCTTTTGCCGCAAAGTACAAAGCTCGCAGCCGCTGAAAAGCCAACGAAAGCTAGGCTAATACCCGGGCAAACACGGAGAAATAAAGAAAAAAAAATAGACGTACGTACGCGGGCAAAGAAAATGATAGAGAAAAACGCGACGCGAGATAAAGCCGAAGAAGAATCGCAAGGGTCCGGTGGCCCCTCCAGAAAAGAAAACACACAGAGAGAGAGATAGAGAGGGAGCTGGAACTAGCGTAGAGAAAGACAAAGTAAAGGGTGCAAAAAGCGAAAGTGGAAGGAGCCGGGGCGCGAGCAAAGCGGATTTGCGGACTAACCGTTCGCTGAATAAAGGAGTACAAGTGGCCGCCGTCGCCTCTCTCTCTCTCTCTCTCTCTCTCTCTCTCCGCGACGATGTATGCACTTTGAGAGTCCGAGATTGCACACGCGCGTAGTGGCGTCAAAGCGACGGGTACGTATACATACACCGACAGACAGAGAGAGAGAGGGGCACTAATGTTTGCGATACAGTTATTTATGGATAAAGAAACTCGCCACGGAAATAGAATAATCCATGGGGCTGACAGCGAGCGTGTGTATACACACATGCGCGCACGCTTGCTTTGCGAGACGGGCGCGTCACGCGGGTGATGAATGTCCAGCCGTGCGCTCTGGAAAAATTAATGTGTTCTCGCGCGAGAGCTTTTCCCCCTCGGGCTTGTATACGTCTGCACATATATATACCGCGCTGTTTTTACGCGGCGCGGGCGAATTAAGACGCGAGTTCGTTAGGCCATTGGGAGATGAATTTCGCGCGATAGCGGCATCACCAAGTGGGAGCGGCAGAGTGTGTGTATATATATACACACATTGGGTTTTGCATGTAAAACGTGAAATTTGTGTTAGCTGGCGGCTTGACGGGACGCGGAGTGGATGTCCCGATGTCGGCAGCGTTTTGTCAGCGTCACGCGCGCCTCGGCTTGAAAGATAACGCCCGTGTTTTAGAGTTTGTAAATTAAATTGACGTATTTTTCACGCGTCGTTGGCTGTTATACTGCTGAATAAAGTCATTATTAAACTCCCGGATACATGCATTTTTTTATACTTTACGTTTTATTCTTATTTTAGTAGAGCTTGGCACTAAATTTTTTTCGTTGTAAGCACTATACACAGCTGCATTAGCTAAATTATACGTTGAAGTATATATTTTTCGTTAAAATTTGAATCTCTTTACTATGTGATAACAAATTTAGAAAATGATGTTATGAATAACAGTTAACAATTACCATATACATGTAATGTTATGAAATACTGTGAAAACCAATATATTACCATATTTTATAACAAATTGCGCTATAATATACAAGAAAGTTTATTAGGTGTGGCAATTTTTTCCATTACTACAGTTCATGGTAGTTTTATAAGGCAATATCATTATTTTAGTAAACCTTTTTTTCATTTTTAAACTTTTTTTTCACAATCTACTTCACTTATAAGTACTTAAATGCAATCTACGAAATTAAAAAGTGCGTTCTCTTTGGTCCGTAATAATACAGAGTATTTTTTAATTAAAAGCGAATGAATTTGCTTTGCGACGTTATAATCAAAATATTTCATATCTTCTCTTTGATTAATGTGAGCCTGTATGCAAACTATTTCAGGGCGGATCATCCGATGATTGTCGGTCCAATATTGTACAAACAGGAAAACAATTTTAATTTGACATTTTTAATCTGTAAAAAATGCCGAAAATTCAATTTCCAATTATCAGCGTAAATGAAATTTAAAGTTACCAATATGTATCTGCTTTAAGAAATGCTTTTCCACAGTATACATCTTTTTTTTTAACAAAAAATATTAAAAGTTGCAATTTTTTATTACGGCTATGATGTAAATAAAATATAGCAAGCAGTAGTATAAAATGTGGTATATTAAAACGAAATTAGTTCATAGTAAATCTGAATTAATCAAGAAACGAGATCTATAAACTTCAGAAAAAAGTCATCGTTATGTTTCATAAAAGTGACAGAATTATGAGTTATAGGAAGAAATAGACACGTATACTAACCCCATTAGAATTTCGAACATGATTTCTACTATATTTTGGAAGAAAACGAACATTAAAAAAAGAAATGAGTTAAATTTGTTCAATGGGTACAATATGAATTAATTTTTATGAAAACGTTAATTGAATTAGAGAAACGCAAATAAAGTCCGCAGAAGTAACTTTTCATCTGCTAGCTTCTATGCCAATTAATTAAAGGTTTCCGATATTATCATGTACTATATATAAGAGAAATAAGACATGTGCCGAAGGTACTACTATAGACACTATAGCTTGGAAAAAGTAATAAAAAACAATAAATTTTGAAAAGCAATTTTATATAGTACAATATTTTTCTTTCGATCAAATATAAAATTGTTGATTAACATTATGGACTCCATCATTTAAATAAAGAAACAATGGAAAGCTTCGTCGTTAAATGTTTTATTTTATTTTATTAACAATTAAATAACAAACAATAACAAGACCAATATTATTTAAATGGTGTTTCCAAGTTGAATATACGAATTTTGAATAATGAAAGTTCTACAAAATACATAAATCTAAAGCAGTCAATACAATATACTACTGGCAAAATACCATTTCTCAGCAAGGTATATACATAGAAAATATTTATCCAACCACATGACACGTGTCTTTTCTCAAAAGTCTCGTCCGAAATCATAAATCACACTTCAGTCTGGAAAAATCCTTCTGCACACGAATAATTCCTCAAACGAAAGAAACGTATCTATCACACTCTCTATATCCTCATGCAAATTTCCCATTATAAATTACCGGGGCGATCCGTAAAATGATGCGTATACAACAGTGGCGCCCGTCACTCTATATACGAAGCGATCGCTCGAAAGAGAGGGAAAAAAAAGAGAGACAGAAGTCAAAGCGGGAAAGCGGAAACTGCTAGCTCTCGTCTAAGAAAGGGCACATCAGACGTGTATAATGCACCTCGCGCGAGGATGAAAAAGTGGCCATTAATCACGCGGATTATCAGGATCGCGTCGCCTCTCTTTCTCTCCTGAAAAGCTCGCGTTTCGGGAATAATAAGCGAAGCGAAGAAGCTCGCCATTGTGCGATGCCGCCTGCACCATGTTGTATATATATATATATAAGGGACGGCGAGGATGCGCCTCTGCCAGGATCTGTGTTTCTCCGTCGTCTGGGCGTTTCTTTTTTTTCGTGTGTTCGTGTGTGTGGGCTCGGATACACACTGGTATACTTAATGCGCGCCTTGGCAGTTTTTTCAATCCCCCGCCCCTCCCATGCCGGAGGAATATGACGAATAGGAGCTCGGTGTATGTGTGTGCGTTTCACGCGCTCGCGCACGGATTTGTATCGGATTGCCGTTGTGCGCTGCTCGTCTGCGCTCTTGCCGCGCGTGGTTTTTTGCACCGTCTGGGTTCGGGCTTGGGCACGGAACGTGTGGGGCTGGTTTTTGTATATAACCCCGGAATAAATCATAGTTAGTATACGACGCGCGAGTGGGAAAGTCGCGGGGAGCTCGCTTCACTCCAGATTGCGAAATATATTTCGGATTTTTGTGGTTAATGAAAAAAAAGCACGCAAGTGGAATTATTATTAGTATTTCGCTGAATAAAAGAAAATATATGCCAAGAACATCGTCGTTTGGTTTTAGCACTTGGTTATTCCTTTTTATTAATTTAATGCATGTATATCTATATTTTACTTTTATCGGAAAATAAAACCGTAAGGAAGATAGAATTGTACAAATCTATACCGTAAAAGTTTAAAGGTGAATTCTTACGATTACGATAAAAGGTACCAGACGTAAGAAAATTTTAAGCCAGAGCTCTGTACAACTTTTTATCTGTTTTCAGATAGTTTTACGAGAAGGTATAAAAAGTTCGACACTGGAACATCTTTTAGCAATTAATGGAATTTACGTTTTCAACGTTGTTAGTAAGTATAAGTACTGAAATATACAGTCACATTATTACGTTGCACAGCTAAAGCAGTAAAAATATAAAATATATATTTTAAAAGCCGATGATTAATAATATTTTTTGTAATAATTAGCTGTATTATTAGTAGACGTAAAAACTAATTTCTATTTACTTTTCCTCCATTTTACTCTAGAACTTTGTTTCTTAATTTTAATAGCATATCGTGATTCGAATAATCAAAGTGCAAAAATCAATATTTCACGTTTATCGCGATCAGCACGCAATAAATACTGACTGTGCCGCGGTGGAAACTATTTCAGCATTTTAAAAAATAATTTCTATCGAGCTCTTGGCGTAATTTATTCAGTACCCGTTATTGACGCTTCCTGTTTAATATTTTATTTAGTTATTTTTCGTTTTTATGTATTTCGAATTATAACCGTAATTAGTATAATGTAACAGCAATATAATCCATCCTGTAAATTCACTTTTATAACTCTATGTTTTAAAGGTTTAAATTTAATATCACCTATCAAAAAATTCATCTCTATTTTATTATCGGATAAGAGCTCCGAAAATTTATTTCATTAAGTAAACTTATTGTACAAACGAATATTTAGAATAGTACTTTTAGAATTGAAAGTTTTATTGAGTTTCTGAATTGAACTAATTTATTTAATAAAAGTATCTAGAGCAATACAGAATATCTATTTTATCAATATATTTATCACATTTATAACTAATTAATTAGCGTTATCATTCCCAAATCAATTATTCATCATGTACATACACGCGGGGCAGCCAAAAAATTATCTCGTAAAATAATGAACGGCTATTAATAGAAAGCACGAATTCCTGCTCGCAGTCGTAAATTCACGGTTCCCGCTTCCGCTTATACACGCGCGAACTCGCACATACATGCATACATACATAAATTCACAAACATCGATTTACGTAAACGTCAATTGAGCGAAGACGTGCTTACTATGTGCAAACACTTCTCTACATATAGCAACATATACAAATGTATACATAACGCGTGTACACGTGCAGCAATATACGTATATACATAGTCGCATAAAGTCAGTGTACAATTTTCCGGTGCGCAATGTGTCATAAAATTTTCGATTCCTCCTACGTAAGCAGAGAGCAGGAGCAAGAGACACGTGGCGCGCGTCAACCCCCCCACGGCCCATAAAACTTTACCCCCTATATATATCCTGCTCTCGCTTACGATTGAGGAAGCTCCTTCTCTCGCTCTGTTTCTCTCTCCCTCCTTGAAGAAGTAGTATAGTTGAAGCGAGAAAAAAAGTCGCGGGCATCTCGCTCCGAGGCAGAGTTATAAACGCGAACATCCCGCACGAGTGTATAAGCAATATTGGCAGCCAGCCGACGTGTCGTCCTCTTTGGATAGGGCAATCAGGGGCAGCCCCGTGTGTGTAGTAGGGAAAAGGGCGAGAGAGCACGCGATGCCCGAACAAGTGTACGTTATAATAACTCGAGAGGGTGAGAGAGAGAGAGAGAGAGAGAGAGAGAGAGAGAGAGAGCGAACGGGAGAGGAAGGTGGAGAGAGCAGGAGAGAAACAACACGGGGGATAACCAAGGGAGATGGAAGAAAAACAAGCGGAGGGAGGAAAAGCGGCTGCTACTGGCTTTTCGCCCCGCTAAAGAAGGGGAGCCGAAGAAGAAGGAGAAGAAGGAAGAGAGAACGAAATGTTAGCCCCTTTATCTATGGGGATCTCGGTGCGCGTGGCATTGCGCGCGTGAGCGTCGTTTCTGTATATTAGTATTGTTATTTCTTGCCTTTCCTCGTCGTCACTCTTCGCTAAGACGCCCTCGGTCTTTCCAGTATAGCCTTTTTAGAAGATTTCATTGTAATTGACCTTCTTTTTTTCGCGTCGCGGCACTGAAGGACGGCCCGGCTTAAGTGGGGGGAAATCGTCTTGAATTATTTCGGAGCTGTGGAGGAGTGTATATATAGCTAAGGTGCGGTGGTGCTGAAGCCGGCCCCCGGCGGAGAACAAGAAAAATGCATTAAATTACAAATTCAAATGCCCACCCTTCTTTGTACCTTCGCAATTTTATTTTTTTCAACCGTTCATTTTTCTTTCTTCACCGCGCACGGCACTCAGTGTAAGCTCGACTGCGCTTTTTTTCGGAGGGATTATGTCGAGCTGGGTTAATTTTGTTATTGAGTAATTTCACCGCAATGTCATTAGAATTTCAGTAAATCTGAAAAGTGTCTTGTAAATATCCGAGTTAACATGTTTGATTTATTCATTAATTAACTCGCTATATTAATATATAGAGGAAACTGAGCGCTGCATTAATTACGCATCACCCGTAAATTACTTCGCTAGATTGTTTGGATAATTTATATAACAAATATTTATTTAATTTCTGATATATTTAACAAATACTATATACATTTTCCATATTATTTTCTTTTTATCATATACAGAGAATAAATGGTTTATTTGCATATTTACCCACAGAATATTTCGCTATTGATCGACAGACTAAAAAAATTAATATTTTCCTCTACATATAATTTGCAAACTCAATTTCGCATGATGAGAATATTATACTTTGATAAATCAACTATAATTCCGAAATATATATATATATATACCTGACATATAGTAATCTTGAATAATCGTACGAAAAAAAAAAGAATTTCCTCCGAGGCTCGATATGAAATTTCCGTCATATTCTCCCTAATCCAACATCGGTGCCAAACGCAATAAATGCAAATCATAGAATACAAGGCTCGCCCGTCATCTTGATAAGCGTTCCGAATTCCAATCCAGCCGCGTAAGACTGTTGACCCAAGCCAGCAGCTACACAAAGGCAATAATACATCGCGCAGGGGGGAAAAAGTCAATTCCCGATTCGAGGCCGGAGTACGAGACAAGAAAGAAAAAAGAGCGGGCACACGCGGCCGCCCCTCGCGTCGTCGTCAGATCAAGGGGATCTTCGCTCCCCGGCAAATTGCAAACACAGTCCGCTTCTTCACGGACGACCTGTCCGCGCGCGACGCATCGCTTCTCTCTCATTTTCGAGACCCCTATGGGCAAAGGCTAAACGGCACAGAGAGAGAGAGAGAGAGAGAGAGAGCGGCCGCCGCCGGTTCAAACTTACAAAGCGCCGCGCGGTAACCGTGTCACGCTGCAGTGGCGGTGGCGGCGGCGGTAGCGGCACAACGAGCAGTATTTAGCCGATATCGACGTTTCCACTATATAATTATCGACGGCGCGCGAGCGCGACACTGTGTGCGTGTACTGTATACTCTCTGTCTGTGTACTGTACTCCCCAACGAGCGGCAACTGCACACACGTGTTTCCGGCCCGTTGAGCCGCGAGAAACGGCCGCCGCGACTTCAAACGCAGCGATTTTCACGGGGCGCGACTCGCTCTCGGCCGCACGTATATTTATGTGTGCGAAGGAGAGCGCGGGGGTTATGGGCACGCTCGAGTGTGAAGACACGTGTTGTTGCACCTCCCGGCTCTATCCCCTTAATCCCCGCAGCCTAGCTCTTTGTGCATATAGAGCTCTCTGCGGGCGTAGCTTGCGCCGACGCCTATCGGCGCCGATCTCTTTTCGCCGGTTGTTTAGCGTTTGCCGTCGGCCTTTGCGCCTTTCACACGAGCTTTACGATGAGATCCTAATTAGCCGGAGCTTTGAGCAATTTAATCTGGATTTTTGCTTGGACCTTGAAAAGTTTCAGTTTCACTCTGCGAACGAAACCATTTATTCATCTAAATAAATTTCTTCATAATATATCTTGTAAATCCGTTGAAACATAATAATTCTCCTGACTTTGATGAAATTTCGCTTTTAATTAGTTGGCCGAGCTGAAAAATACTTTACTCCAACAATATTATATTATTAAAGCAGGATGAGCCCACTTTAGCAGAGAGAGTATATTATTATTAAAGCGCGCAGGAATGTTTGAAACTAGGAATATGTCAGCTATGAAGTGTGTCACGTCACGTACATCGCAGGTCAAGTTTAAATATATATCTAAAAGCGTACATATAAATCCTCGTGATTGAAATCAAACAGGGCGCGTCGAAATATAAAAATAAAATGACAGTGCGATCCACGCGTTTATCGAAGCGTCGAAAAATTCGTTATCAAATCCCTTTATCTGGCTTTATCTCCGCAGCTACTATCACTCCCCCCGGCATTTCGAGCCTTTTATCTTTCTCCCAATATTTGCCGCTCGTCATCTACCCGCCGCCGCGTGTTTCGCCCGCGTATAAACATGCGCGACGCGCCGCGGGGCCAGACGGCCGGGCACACAGAGGTGTTCGGCCATTGTGGAGAGCCGCGCGCGCGCGCACACGAGGGTCGTCGCCAGATCAAGCAACGAGAGGACGCGCGCGCATATTTGATTGAGAGAGGCTTTGATGTGCGCTACCCCGCGCGCGTCCCGAATTATAAAGAGGTAAAGACACGAGGCTTGCCGCGCGATTTATTTTTCACGGCTCTCGGTGCGTATACGCACTGATCACGAAGCGACAAAGCTTCCTTTTCACGGCACCGCTGCAGTAAATATATATACAAGCGCGTGTGCGGTGCCGGGCTAAAGTGGTGGAAAAATTACGCGCCTCGGTGCGCGTTCCACGTGCGGGAGATGCCTTTTTTTTATAAAAGCTGGTTTTTTGCGCTGCAGAGATTAAATGGGTGTTTAGTTTAACAAGTTACGTGGAAAAAGAGAGAGATTATTTATAGATTTTCGGCGAATCAACGTTAAAAATCCTAATGTTTCAAAAAGATTTATTGCAGGAATGCATTATTGGTAGTAAAAAATGCATTTATTTCCCGGAAAAATTGAAGCGCTGACGTAATAATTCCGCAGTCGACTACTTTGAAATCCCCGAGATAATTTCATTTGCTTTTTCAAGATATTAAATTTTACATGAGGATTTCGAATAGACAGGGTTCTATCCATTTTAGATATAACGACTGAAAAAATATTTTAACAATGTAAAGCCACGGTCTATAAAACGCTCGCTCGAATTCTATCTCGAGTACCAAACCTCTTATAAATAAGTAAAAACTGTTTCAAAATACGCCATAGTTGAACTTATTCATTTGCAGTCCTAGTGCCCTTGGAAGTATATCTCTAATTCAATGAGGTCTACGCATGTCGATCTGTATTTCTCCTCATTACCCACAAATACCACAGTTTTTTCCGCCACTCCGTACGCAGCACTCATTCGCGGCACCGCAGCTCGCGAATATGTAGCGGTCATGCTCACCGCTCACAGGTATATAAAGCGCAAATAAACGGGCGTGGAAGAGCGAAAGGAAAGCTCGATATTAAAACCGGCCCGCGCGCGCGCGCAATAATATTTCGTGTGATTGCACGTGCAAATGCGTCGATTTATTGTAAAATAAATATATTCCCTCAATACCTATGCATGGCAAAAAAATCGAGCCAGTCATGCGCACGTATCTCGGCTGATAATTATACTTTTGATTATGCGTACGTACGCGCGCTGTCTAGTGGACGATAATTTCCGCGGAATCTAAAGTTTAATTTAAATTTGTGCTAAAAGCGTTTATACGTAGGTAGATGTACATACAAAGAGGGAGAGAGAGAGAGAGAGAGAAAGTGAGTTGAAGTGAATGCATCGAGTTAATATTATCTCCGCACTCGTGCGCGCGAGCGGCCGGGCAGAAGTTAATAAAAGCGGCGCCGAATCCGCGCATATCGCTCGGGCAGCTCGCGAGAAATTTCCCTCATTTTTCCGTGTACACACACACGTGCGCGCGCGCAACTATCCAGGGACGGGGGCAGAGAAATAAAGAAAGAGAGCACGAGCGTCCGAGAAAGCGGAAGAGAGAAAAAAGGCATATCGCAGCAGAGGGAGGTACAGAAGACGATATTAAAACTCAGGCTCGCTGCTGGTGTGCTGGACCAAGGTATTCGCAGAATCCAGCGACATCGAGGCCACATATGCGCGCTGCGGTGCGCACGCATGTAATAAAGGAGGATAGCGTCATTTCCGCTCGGTCGCCCGTATTAAAACTATAATGCGCTCTAGCTGGCCGCGAGTAAAGACGTCGTCGTCAGTAGCGCGCGGGGTGTATAACCCCGTTCAAAGTTTATAATGGGAACGGATAGGCGCGCGCTCTGCGGAGCTTTTTTTTTTTTTAATGCAATTAGTTGTGTGCGCGCGCGCGTTCGCTTTTGAAAGGTATAGAACTACGTGTGTACAGCGTATATAGAGTTCCGCGAATGCTGTGTGCGTGCAGTGCGAATTGTTCTCAATGCTGCGTGGTGTATTTATTCTAGCTAATTTTTCGATCGATGGGCAATCGGTGGTCTCTCCCTTGTAGCATTTTTTATCTAAATGAATATTAATGCGAGAATCTCGAAATATTATTACTATAGCGCGAATGTGTATAATATATGATAATCCTCTTATTCTCATAATATCGATTTTTATATATTTTTCTGCAATAAGAACGCCACTTTAAAGAATAATAGACAATTGAATAGTTAAAGAATAATTGACCTATAAATTTTTTATAAAATTATTACAACTTTTTCCGAAAACATATTGATTTGAAGTTTTATCACACACAATCCTCTTATCCCGAAAGTATCATAAAATGGTTATTTTCAACTACCGCACTGAATGCACTATAGATACTTAAAATTTTATTCTATCTCCCAAATACCCCAATTATCCAATTGATAAACTATACTGAAACTCTAACCCCTGAACAAACCATTATATATTTACTCATATCATATACTCAAACAAGCCCATCCATCAAAATGTTGGCGCGCGCGCGCAAATCAACTTGCCATAATCGAACGTATTTACATTATATTAAATTCCCATATACACATGGCGCTCGGTATATATAAACTTCCACTCTTTGACCGCGAGGCGTGCGCTCCATCATGCACGTTATACACGAGATATCCCACGCGAGAGCCGCGACTGTACTATATCCACGTAAGCCGCGCGTTTCATTTACCGCGCGGCCAAGATCGTAGGCACCTATATATAGCGACACAAAGCCGCGCGACAAATCCCTCAAATTTAGTTTACCGCGAGCGCGCGCGCGCGATCCCATCATATCCCGCGATTCTTCTTTATCCGCGAGTGCCGCGCAATCCTCCGTCCTCCTATGCACACGTATATATACATATAGGTATACGGAACCTACCTCGAGAATGAGAAACGCCGCGGCGGCGGTGAAAAAAAAGAAGCTCCGGGAAAGTTACACCGGGATCATGCGAAGAGATATGAATGAAGTTGCGGCGGCAGCAGGAGCGGCTCGGTGCTGGGGATTTAAAGTCTCTCCTCCTACACGTATAAGCGAACTGTGGCCTCGTGGATTTAGCCCGAGACTCGACAATCGTTTTTCGCCGGAGTAGACGGCGAGCGAGAGAGAGAGAGAGAGAAAGCGAGCAGGAGAGAGGAGAGAGAGAGAATATAACTCCAAACGGTCTTGACTATGCCAGCGAGTGCTTTTACCACTGGCTTCTTTTCCTCCTCTACCCACACTCGACTCTGTCTCTCTCGTAAAGTCTCTCTCGCTCTGTCTGATTCGGTAGTCCTATCCTGCTCGTCTTTCTCATCCTCCTCGTGCGCCCGCGCGCCTGTACAAATAACACAATTTGCCAGGGTATGCACTCTCTCTCTCTCTTTCTCGCGCTCGTTGCCTCTCGCTCGCTTTGGGTCAGAGGCAGCGTGACTCCTTGTCTATAATAGAATCTGCGCCATTCAGCCCGATTCCGTGGGCATACAGCGCGGAGAAGAAGTCGCGAGCTCCGCGGGCTGGAGCTGCGCACACAACAACGAAGCGAGGCATTCAATTTACAGAATCCCTCGCATATACATTTCTCTCTCACTCTCCGTCTCCTCACCTCGCAGCTTCGACTCGTCCTCGCCCGTCCCTTTTTCCACGGGAGAGAAAGACACTCCCAGATGGGAGGGAGAAAGAGAGGAATTATGAGCGCCGCACGCGCGCGCGCGTATACCATGAGAATTATGTTGAGGAGGGCGAGCGTTAATCCGTTCAATTTTAAATATGAATGCGTATAATCTGTATCTTGGGTAGGGATTACTCATCCGCGTTGATCTCGCGTGTAATTTTTCAAATTAAAAATTATGAATTGACCGAGACACCTGTAAAAGAGCCGGATGACGCTGATGCCCGGAGATAATCTCTTCGGTCTTTGACGTTGTAAGGGAAACCCAAACGTGTGTTCACCGTGGTGGAAAGATCGAGCGTTTGTCGAGGCACTAAAATCAGTATCCCTTTTTTTTCAAAAGAATATCTTCGGTGAGTCACGAGATTCTCGAAAGATGGCGCGTATATTTTACGTTTCTGTGTAAGTATAATCCGAGTTTATATTTATAGCGATAAAACACTTGTCGGCGTGAAATTCGCCTGCAGTTATTAATTTAATAGTGCACTTTAACAATCAGAGCAAGTTTCAGCCGATAACTTTGTAAATTAGAAAAGCCAAAGTGCGAGTAGCACAGGGCACAGCACCTGTATAAAGTTTCGAAATTGCAAAGGAGCATTGTCGCGCAAAATTATATTTCCAAAATAAACAGCTCTCGAAGTGAAATTTCAATCGCAGAGCCCGCACACCTGGACCACGCGCTCAACTTAAAGACAGGTCGGCAATCGCGGTATAGGTGGAAGGAAAATGAAAAGCGCCGGAAAGGAGAAACGAGATAACAGGCCAAGAAGAAGAAGAAGCAGAAGCAGAAGAAGGAAGAAACTGGCGAAGAAAAAAGCAAAGGTGGAAGGAGAGAAATGGAACAGTGAAATAGAGGAGGCACAAGAAATTGAAAGAGGAGTAGCGCGCGGCCGCGGAGAGGAACGGGGAAGTAGGGAGGCAGTAGGCGCCTCTCTCTCTCTCCCTCTCTCTCTCCGGAACTCCGGCGCTCCTCGGGTCCAACTTGAAGATGGGCCAAACTCATTCCAGACTTGGCGAACCGCTGAACGACCGAGGCGTATCCATCCGCCGGAGAGGAGGCTGCAGCCAGCCTGTGGCCTGCGAGAAAGTGAGCACCCCACCGCCGCCCCGCTGCTGCTGCTGCTGCTTCTTAATACTCCCCGAGCGAGCAAACTTGCGAATTTTCGACGTGATTTCAATCAGCGAGCAAGTTGCAAAGATAATTTGCGAGGACGTTAAGGGACGCGAGTGCGCGCACAGCTAGCGGGGCACTTTTTGCTCTCTCTCTCCTACTCTCTGCTCCAAGCCCTATTACACCTCTCCTCGGGAGTCCGACAATGAACGAGGGAACTCTCGCGAGCAGGGGACACCATGAACATGGCTCTTTCGACGTCGAACTATGTACTCGCGTGGGTTGGGGGCTATTACTTTACCTTCTTTTACGGTATTATTCATAGTTTGAGCAGTGAAATATTTTAACGCAGAGATAAATCAGCTTATAAAAAGGTTCGATTATAATGAAGTCTAAGTTTCAGGCCAATTACCTTATTGTTGTCGGACGCTATTTGCGAATTCAGTGCGACTAATATATCTCTTTGTCTTTAACAGCAAAGTTATAAAGCAAATGTCACGCCGGGCGGCTACTACTTGAGACTTTTTAAAGACGTTAATTATAATTCATAAAGCAAGTTTAGCTTGACATTCTGGGAGAAGTGAAAAGCCACGACGAGCAACTAAGTTATATACCTATATTCTATTTTGAGATGAAATTTCTCAAACAGCTCCTAACTATCAACTCTAATGTACAATAAAAACTTGAAAAACTGGAATTTCGAGCTAACCATCTTTTGTTGAACAAATAATTTCGACTTGTCAAACGATGTTTATTTTAATAAGTGTATTTCTCGTGAAATAATTATTCACAAACTCGAGTACTGGAGATATTCGCGCAGTGTCAAGGCCATTCATTCTCGGCTCTCGCGAGCACTCAACGCGGAATCCCCTCCGTGTACAGACAGCGCTCATCTGCGAATAAGACGTTCTACCGCGCGCGCGGCGGGGGGAGAAAATTCGAGAGACGCGGGAGAAGCTTTAATGAATATCCCGATGGGAGTAGAGAGCCGGAGAGATCATCGCACGCGCTCGCACTCGGATTATAATGCGATGCGACTCGATTCGTCTCGACGACCCTCCCGCTCTATAACGTCACTTTTTACATCGCGCGCGCGCGCGCTATCTCTCTCGTTACTCACTTAGCATAATGGAGATTAAAAAGATGGTTATACGCGCCCGGGGATTTTTTTCGGGAGGGTGAAATCGCGGCGAAATTTTATTAGCGGTGTATACATTTTTTCACGAGCAGCTCTCCTTCTTTTTCATAGACTCGGGGCTGTGTATATTGATCGCGGCGAAATGAAGTACTACCGCGGTGCTCGGAGGCAGACTGGATCATATTATACTAGTTTTTAATTAAATTACACAGACCTAAAGTGCGCGAACGCGTTTATTGGATGTGTGATGCGGCGATTAACGTTGGAATTTGGCAGCTGTGTTGTTCCGACAAATTAACAGTGAGCTGGCGTGGAGTGTTTTTAGGAATATTTTCAAGAGATATACTGACGAAATCGGTTCGGGCAAATGTTTAATTAAAACTCGCGAATATTCGCAGTAAATTGAAGCGGTAGGAATTTTTCGCTGAATAATAAATTCGGATTTGAGGCAGCTGGAAAGCCATTGTACTTACTTGAACGGAGGAGACCGGGGCCAAATGTGCGTCGAGCTAAAGTGCACATTCGCCTTTCTTTTCGACCAACTTCAAAACTCGGACCTGTAACCAAAAGTGTATCTATAAATATTCTCGAATTCTTTTACGATTAATTATACTTTAAAATGCCATTATATTTTTCTTAAATGTATTTTTAAGCATAATATATTATAAGTATAAATATTCGGGGATAACCATATAAGACATTTTTAGAGAATATCATAACTTTTATTAATATAAATATCCTTTTACCAGAACTTATAGTCCTGTTATGTAAAAAAATATATATCACCGCGGATACTGTTTGCTTTCACACAGGTTGCGGATTACGTCGGCTGATGAATTTCGGTTTACCAAGGGTTGAATTACTTGTATATTAAATTTCATTTTAAGACGTTGTTTATGTTTCAGCACATAAGTATACGTCAAAGTATTTTTGGAGTTGCCGGACGAATAAAAGTATTGTATTTAAATGCGTGTATAGATATAGCATGGCGGTGAATAAATAATGATATATTGTTTAATCGCATTTACGTGGTAAACATGACAAGTAAACGATAAACATATATATCAGTTGACACAATGAACAGCACCGAAGATACATAACACATGAAATGAGCTGTCTTCGCATGGATACGCATTTCGTTTATCCCTCGCGCGGACAACATAAGAAATCGCTTCGGCCACAAAGAAATATCACCGCCGACGTCTTTCTCTCGCTCCTCACTCTTCCCTTTCCTTCGTCTCATTTGCCACTGCTCGCGATAATACAAGGCGCGCGCGAGCCCGAGACAAAAAGGGACGAGAATTAGTGTCTATACGAGCAGCAACTCGGCGCCGAGACCCGAACGAAGCAAGAAGAAGAAAAAGAACACGGTACTTAGCATTTACGGAAAAAGCAAGCGAGCGTGCACACGACGCCGCAGCGATAAGAGGCGGAGCCGCGTGCGCAGGCCTCGTCGAACTTGTACACGAGATTAGACAATGGGAGGAGGAGGACGACGATGACATCGTGGAGACAAGCGAGAGGGAGAGCTGGGCAGCATCGACGAGGGGGCAAAACCGGATAGCCCTTGGTTTCCTCGCGCGAGCGCGCGCATAGGCAAGTTGTCGACGGCGACGAGATAAACTTGGACGGTTAGCTCGCATAACTCGAGATAACAACGGCCGAGGAGGGGGTGAGGTGAGCGCGTTATCTCGCGCCTCGCGGTACACGCTAAGATAACTTTCGAGCGCTAGCTCGAGACAAGGAGAAGTAGGTGGGTGGAGGCGGGAGGGAGAGAGAGAGGCAGATAAATAGTTCGGTAATGGCGAGAGGTGCGCGCGACGCGGATAATTGACAGGGACGTCGTAAAGCCGAGGGACATCGGTTACCGGATGTAACAGTTCCCGCAAGATATCTAAGCGTTTTATTGCGCGATTGTGGGAGTATGGACGCATGCACACTCACTGTTTAGTGCACGCTGGCTTTATATTATAAAGGTACATAAACATGTGCGAGAGAGAGAGAGAGAGAGATGAAGTTTATATGCAGATGATAATTTTCGCAGGTAAACCCGGGGCTGTTTGTTTTATCCTGCGTGTTTAATGAGGCAAAATTATGTTATGCGATGAGCGCGTGAAATATCGTGAGTCTCGTGTGTTCTGAAATGATAATTGCTTTTTATCGAGATATTTACTTACAAGCTGACTGAACATATGTTATATACTCTATTTTGTACGTACGATTGAGCGTAATTATATATATTCACTACGTTGCTAAAGCATGTACAACAAAGCCATTTGTGAAGATAATATTTTTTTTTTTGTTTGCAATTAGCGAAGGTATTTAATTAATATTCTTAACGAACCAGGAGCCAGGTAAAGTTTTCGCAAGCTATTACGATGTGCTTTTTGCGATACAATTAGAATTTAAAACGAAATTCAGAGAAGTGAAGCCCGCGGTGTAGCTTCGTATACGACCTAGTTCACTATAAAACAAAAGACATATTCAATTCTATAATTATTTAATGGAATTTATTTGTAAATATCTTTTACTTTCCACTCTCGTAGATAATTCATGTACGGCCATGAATCGATGCACACTTCAACCTAAATTCATACATATAAATTAAAAAAGAAATCCTCAGTTCCTAAAATAATAATTAGGGTAAAAACGCTGGCACTCGGTAACGCGGCGTTTTGTAGAAAGCAAAAAAAAAAATTTGCATCATGCACAACAAACACCCTCGAAGGTAAAAAGGCGAAAAAAGAAATGACGAGGCGCGCGCGTGCAAAACAAAGACAGCGCGCGTCGTTCTCTCTCTCTCTCGTAGCTCGAGCGCGGAAGCGGCAACGACGGCACCTTACTCGTCGACGTCTTGCGCTATTTGTGCACCTCTCAGAGCCTTAATACCCTTCTCTTTTTTCGCGCAGTCTTATGCTATATAGCTGGCTTGCTTGTAAGAGAGGGAGAGCGAGAGCTGAATGAGAGCGCGCGAGAAAAAGACGCGCCTCAAAGGGACGAGAGAAGACGGTATGTAAGGCGCGCGCGCGCGCGAGCTCGTGCGAACTGGGGCAGATTGAAAGACGGGGAGAGAAAGAGGATGGAAAAAATTGGCAAAGACGAGAGCCCTCTCGAGAACGAAAGTATTTCGCGTGTAGCGCGAGGCGAGGCGAGAT